>JAJJWW010002441.1:0-44493 GCA_023531295.1 Papaver armeniacum
TTCCATCACATTATGCTTTTAAAGTAATAGAACATATCACTCATTTTACAAATTATTTCTTTAGTAAACATGATTGAGACAATCCCAAGATGCAAATGGTAAACAACCTATCTACTAGCTTGTTTCTTTTGAAAAAATGGTTTGTTTACCATTTGCATCTTGAGTTCCTCCACTTGAATATTTTTCCTCATCTATATCATGGTGATCTCACGAGCCTTGTGTCGCAATTTTGTTTTGTACTCAGTCCGCGAAGGTGGGAGTTTTCCTATAACTACACATAAAAGCTTCAATAATCATGCCTTCAGCAAGAATTTCATTGATGATTAACTCAAGTTCCATGAATTCATCATTCCCAAGTTTATCATCATTCATTTTGAATTCAAGGAACCTAGACACCAGAATCTTGCTTCCAGCATTGTCAGCAAAATATTTTTCTTCCAAAACTTCCCATAAGGCAAAAGCAGTAAAATTCTCTTTGACATTATAAAAATCATATAATGAATCATTCAAACAGGTAAGTATATGATTTTACACATATAGTTTTTTCTAGTCCACCTATCTAGTTTATCTTCACAACCAAGGTCATGAAGCTTTGATGAGGGTTTTTTCAAAGCAACTTCATCTAGTCTTTGGTCTTTGAGAAAAAAATAACATCTTTGATGCCACCAATTAATCTTTTCCACCGAACTTAGCAGGTTCATCAACAATATTTTTTCCATTGTTGTTACAGAAAATTGAAGTAGTAGATATTTTCTTCAGATTGTTGGTTATGATAAAAACAATTATAAATAAATGAAAATAATACTTAGCTCAAACCAAGTGCGGATGAATGTTTTCAGATGCAAATGATCAATGTAACAGACAATGATAAAGCGCATCCAAATACGGTGACCTAAAGAAAATATTGCATGCTATTATTCTAAACAAAGATATGTTATAGCTTCAGTGATGAGTTTCCTCCAGGATACAACTATTGTTAGCATATTGTATCACACAAAGAAAATGCATATGCTCGAAAAACCTAGCAGTTTGAACTTACACAATGAAAACAAAATACTTCCAGAAAACAGAGAAGACAATAATCTTTTTTTGTTTATGTGTCTCAAAAACGGATTGAAGAGACTCTTTTTATAATGTTTGAAATGAGATAGTTGTTACAAACAATGAAGGAAACATTCTCACATGTACTGATAAAGCTGAAAACACTCATTAAGAAACATTAGTAAGAAAATACGTTAAACTTTTTTCAATTGAAAAAATAGCCATGTCAGAGAAGCATACACGACAAAAAACAGAGAAGATTCTCTAACACACACGTAAACATGTGTGAAAAACACGTACCAAAAGTTTCAACAAAAATATAAGTGTCTAATATGAACCCGCGTCCGAGCTCGGAGCGCCCGTACAGAGGATGACGGTGTGCATTCGTCTATGCAAAGAACTGCGCATAGCATCAAGGCAACCTTGTCTTAGTCTAGGTCTTCTCTATCAAAAAAAAGTGTGTAGACCTAAAGGGTCATGCCCTTTACCCAATTTTTATGATAATTAAGTTGAAAGACTTTTAAGGTTTTAGTCTATGTGGGAGTGATGTTTAAGCATTCACTGGGAAAAAATGATAAGGATCAATAGGTCTAGGGGAAGACTTAGTGGAATGCCAAGATGATCTAGTGCGATCTCAGCACCTCCAATACCAGAGAAAAGGGACAAGACCCTAATTCCTTCGGGAAAAAGAGTTTTCAAGACCGAGAGATGATACCCAACGATGTTCACCTGTAAACATAAGCCAAATTTGTTCATGATACAAAATGATAATATTTATTACAAAAACAACTAAGAACAAATATTCGATCTTGTGGAACCTTCTTATGTATCTCCCACTTAAAAGCAGTTATTAGTTGATTGTTCATCATTTAGTTCAATTACTGCTTATTTTTAAGCAGTTTTTAGTTGATCGTTCATCATTAGTTTAATCATTGCATGTTATTGAGTGTATTCATTTGATCTTGTGGAACCTTCTTATGAATCTCTCATATTCCAAAAAGTAGTTATAACTTGTTTTTCATCATCTAGAGTAGACCATTGATTTCAACCTGTTAATCATTAAGTTTTGCATCTGCATATATATTTTCCATTTGAACTAATATGTCTATAAAGTGGTAATCTTTTTTTGTGCATATTTTCTTCCAATAATCCTTTGTATTATCCAGTAGTGGAGTTTTCAAAATGCTCGCTTATGAATCATTAACAGTGATGTGGAAAGCAGTGGTGCAAATCATCATCTTAGCTGTGATGATCTTTACTAGTAGATTAGAGTCATCTCTCTCCCATATAGACATTGGTAGATCTATTATCGTTGATCATCATGATCATCATAATACCCCACCAAAATTTTCTCATTTAAAAAAAAAATAAATCAAAATCCCAAATTTCCTCCTAAGATTTTGTAGCGTAACGCACGAAACAACTGTAATCATCCTTTTCTTGAGCAAACTGAATACTCCATATACCACCTATTTCCTTTCATAAACATATCCAAAGATAAAAGGATTTTCTTCCGGAACAATACACTCAAAAGTGACAACTCAAATTAAGTATTGATTAAGTATTATTCTCGAATCAATCCTGTTTACCAAAAAAAACTTATTCCAAACGCTCAACAACCTATCAAAGATTTCATGCATTATTCTGAATATTTTTCCCTCTCTAATGATATTTTGGAAGAATATTTATACTCAAAACCTTCTTACAACTTCTATCAAAACCAGACGTGTTTTCTCTAAAACTATTGTCATATCTTATACAAGACAAAAGAATCATATAATGGCTACCAGTTCAAATAGTCGTGCAAACAAAATTAATCAACTCTCAAGGCAAATAAGGAATACTCATATAGAGATACCAGCAGCAAGAAGAAGAGTTATAGGATCTTCTCAAATAATCAATGAAGCTGCAGAAGGTTAGTCACATGCCATGATAGGAAAACTCATGTGTAAAGAAAAAAATTAAAATGAGTGTAATTAAAGAAGACATCAACACTTTGTGGAGAAGATACGGGAACAATAAAATCCGTGTTTTAGGTCATAACCTTATGCTTGTCATGTTAAACAATGAAGAGGAACGAGATGAAGTCATTAGAATTGGTCCTTGGGTTGTTGTAGAAGTTTTATTTACTATTTTTAAGTTTGTAGCTGGCACAAAAGCTACGGATTATGTGTTGTCCCACCAAAAATTCAACATATAATTCAAGTATCTGAAATTTGAGCATCTGAATGTGAGTGTTATTGATGAAGCCATCGGTTTTATGGGGAGGAAAATTTCAACTACTCTGGAAAACTGTAGACCAAGACATGGGAATACAGTTAAAGCTAGGATAAAAGTGGATCTTAAAAAACCTCTAAACCTAGGTGGTTGGTGGAAAGCTATTGAGGGAGAAGATGTGTGGATCCGTTACCACTGGGATCTGCAGCCGAACAAAATATGCGCACAAACAACTTATTTACTTTATCTTGATAGTTTAACAACAACTGAATATGAAGCTATCATACAAGAGGAAGGTGATGTTTTTGATGGCAACGATGAACGTGGTTCATCCAACTCTATTTTCGAAGAAATAGAAGAAGAAGAAGAATCATCATCAATGCACATGAGCAGAACAAAAGAATGAGAAATTTTATTCTCAACCATAAACCATCAATGAACCCGCATAATATTCATGTTAACCCACTAACTACTACAGAGAATGATACAAATATTAATACTGATAACATCACAGTTCAAAGAACGATCTACAATAATCCTTTGTCGATACAATCTGAAACCACAAATGATTATCAGGGAGAAACTTCAAAGGTATACCACAAATCTTTTCATTTTTTCAAAATTAAATTCCTTTAAAATTTGTCTTTTACTGCATATCATTTTAATAGTTTTGTTCATACAATTCATCTTAATAAAAAGTTATATATTATCTCATATCATTTGGATATTCTAGTCATGAAAATCATAGCATGGAATTGTAATGGTTGTGCATCCAAAAACACTAGAAACTACCTAGCTGATTTGAACACGATGCTCAAACCAGACATTATATTCCTTGAGCAACCACAGTCTACGAGTATAACTAAAAATTTGCTCGAGAAACCAAACACTATCGAACGGACTAAAGACCAAATACCATACTAAACCAAAAACCAAACTATATTTGGTCTTTGGTCGGGCGAAGGTTAAAGGTTGCGCCTGGTGGGGCGTAACTTAAAGTTACGCCCGAATTAAAAAAAAAAAAAATGGGGCGCAACTTTAAAGTTCGCCTGATTGGGGCGCAACTTTAAAGTTGCGCCAGATGATCGGGCGAAACTTTGAGTTACGCCCGAATTAAAAAAAAAAAAAAAAAGTAGGGCGTAACTTTTAAGTTGCGCCCCACCAAATTTGGTTTTCCCACCGTAGCGTCGCACCACGGAGTAAACCCATTTTTTTAAAATTTTTTTGGTTTTTAGTCTTTGGTTTTAGTCTCCCCACTGCAGTTTCTCTCAGGAAACAAAAAAAATTCTGACAAAATTCTTAATTATGTCATACCATTGTGTTTCCCAAATTCTTTTTTGTGCCATCAGTTGGCAGAGCTAGAGGAATTTATCTCTCTGGAAAGACGGATTTGATTTTGATATTATCTACAATGATAAAAACATGATCCATTGTCTAGTCTGTAGTGACCCGACCAAACCAAAATGGTTGTTGTCTTGTGTTTATGGGTCACCATATCCACAGGAAAAAGGACACTGATATAATTTTATAAAAGATATTTGTGAAAGCTACGACATATCTGCTCCTTGGATGCTTATTCGTGACCTCAACATCACTTTACATTGTGAAGAAAGAGTCAATGACACTGGATCTACTTCTCAAATCTCTATAGTAGTTTATGATACTGGACTTACTAATCTATGTTTTCATGGAATCCTTACACTTGGAAAAGCAATAGACATGGAATAGGAAAGTGAAAAATACTAGAACCACCCTACTATATGGGTTCAATATTTTGAAGCCCCACAAAATGGATCCTCCACTATCAACTCCATACTTTCACTTTTTGATATTTCTAGGCCCAGAACTTTTATTTTCAGGGCTTGATAATAAAGTGACATTTTCGTAATACCAAGATTGCCCTTTAGTATATATAGGTAATAAAACTAGGTCTAAATTTCATTCTCATTTTCATTTTCTTTTTCACTCTCTCTCTTATTTTCTTTTGCTCTCTCTCTCTCTGATGAAGAAACAAGCCGAGAAGACACGATCTCTAAGCAATTTTTCAGTGAAAAATTATTTCAAAACCTAGATCTAAGCTTTACAAACAAAGATCCTGATTATTTGAACATAAATTCGTCATCAACATCACTTGTTCTTCGATTCTGATGAAAATCAATAGAAAATAAGTGATAGTCATCATCAACAGCAACTGAATATGAAGATTCTCCTGGAAAATCAAACGGACAAGTAACATTTCAATTCAATCGGTTGATTTAATTCTTAGATTTCGATTTTATTTTCTAAAAAATCATTTAGAAAAATTTAATAGTTTGATTTCAGTTCAAATCTGTTACTCACCTCAATCAGAGTTAGAATTGTTGTAATCTCACCTCAATTTTTCTTTTGAGAGAAAATTTTTCAAAGAAATTTCAAAGAAAATTTTCTAGGGTTCTTGAACGAAATTCGATCTATCTTTTAACCTCTTATCTTGATCAAAAATTGGTTTTCAGATTCGAAATCTGTGAATCATTATCTTTTTTACCCATTTATTTGATACAAATTTCATTTACTTTGATTTTCGAACTGATTTGAGCTCACCTTTAGTGGATTTTGTTCTTGGCAGATTGTTTTAAGTTCAATATATATTTGCTACATTCAGTACCTTGTCCTGCGGATTAAAGATTAATCAACGAAGATACCTGGTAGTGTACGGTTGAATCTAAACAATTGCGACAGAAACTCAGTGAAATTAGATAAGTTTCTTTGAGCTACTTTACGGTTCATGAGATTGATGGATAAAACTTGTAGAATAGGAAGAGAAAATATGCGTGAATTTTTTTTTTTTAATGTGAATATGATTTGAAATTATGATTTATTTTAGTGTTTTATAGGTTTGTTTTTTGAAATATATGTATTACTGCAGTTATGAAATAATTTCTCAACTCTCAGATTCAAAAAGACATGTAAGTGGACTGTAAAGTAAACAAATTCATATGTGAAGTAATGGTGATTTTTAACTTGTCTTATCTCTTATTTACGAGAGGAAGTTCACCGCATCGAATCGTGTTTGTTGGATAAGCAACATGTTATTTCGTTAATGTTGCGGTAATTCCATTCTCTTATGATGATTGAAAAGGAATACACAGATGCAGGTCTTGAAGTTTATCCTTCAACAAACTTGAGTGTTTCAAATTTCGGTAACAATCTTGCTCAAACAGATAAGCTACATGTTATGTGATTCTCATTACCTTAAAGTCAATCTATACTTCTTTGCCTTCGTAAAAGATAATTTAATTCAATATAATCTTATAATGCTTGTCCATTAATGCAAGTTTCTGAGTTTCAATTGCTAAGACATGAAGCAAAGCATATCTTCAGTGTTTCTGTTTTCAATTGCTAGGACAATATTGACCAAATGAAGTTTCAGAAAAATAAGGTTCTTAATGACTCTATACATTGTTTACGTGATGCAAGGAGTGGTGGTGTTGATATTGATACCACAAAAGTGGTTAAGCATATGAGGATGGTGTTGTCGAGTGAGCTTCAGGTAAACATGACTCCATAAAATTTGATTGTGATTGCCACATTTCTAGGTATCTATATATGTTGGCATATGGATGTCTAACTGCTAGTTACACATCCTGGGATATAAAGTTTATGTTCTATATATTGCAGGTTCTTATGAAAAGGTATATCATGCATATTGGAATGAACTAGCATATGGATGTCTAACTGCTAGTTATCTGAACTAGCAGGATGTGTAACTGCTAGTTATGAAAAGGTATATCATGCATATATGTTGGCATATGGATGTCTAAATGCTAGTTATCTGAACTAGCAGGATGTGTAACTGCTAGTTACACATCCTTGGATATAAAGTTTATGTTCTATATATTGCAGGTTCTTATGAAAAGGTATATCATGCATATTGGAATGACTAGATAACATTGGTTGGCAGTTGCTTTATGGCCAGCTTGTTCTCAGTAAAGGACCATCATTCGGTTTGGATGATGATCTAGCAGTAACTAGCAGGATGTGTAACTTCTAGTTACACATCCATGGGTATAAAGTTTATGTTCTATATATTGCATGTTCTTATGAAAAGGTATATCATGCATATTGTAATGACTAGATAACATTGGTTGGCAGTTGCTTTATGGCCAGCTTGTTCTCATTAAAGGACCATCATTCGGTTTGGATGATGATCTAGCTAAAGAAGCAAGTAAAGCAGGTCAATTCTTTATCTTAAAACTCTCTCCTTCGACTCTTCCATGAAAAGGAAAAAAACTATTCAATGCACTCAAATTCTTTTTGAAGTTTTTCTTTGTGAGTAGCTTAGGCACATAAGCAAAAGATAGCAGAGAAGTTGCTTCGGTGCTTAGTATTGGTGTTGATCTTAATACAATGTCGACTGAAAAGTTTGTTTATTTTGTTTCAGATCGTAACAAAAGAAATATGAGAGAGTTTGGAATATAATACGTTTGAGTTTCCGTTCAGCTCTGAAAATATGGTAACTATATTACGCGCTGGGCCAGAGTATGCTGGAGTTCCTGTATAGAACTGTGTTGCTTATTGCTGGAGGCCAATCTGGTGTATCTAAATCTTAATGCATAGTCATGCCATGTATCGTTCTGCGGAGCAGGTCTGTGATTTGTTTTATAGATCAACATACATTATACGTTTATTGTACAGTTCATGATTTGATCATATTTGCAGAGTGTTATAACTTGGCAAGATAAATGGACTTGTAACTACTAGTTACATGTGCTAATTAGATGTGTAACTTATATATACACATGCTAATTAGATGTGTAGCTACTAGTTACACATGATAATTAGATGTGTAACTTATAGATACACATGCTAATTGGATTGGATATAAATTCTATGTCATATGCATGATAATCGTTTGCTATAAAGTGGTGGTGACACTCGTCATAGGTAATTATTTGATTTCAGTTTAGCTACAGTTAAGATTCGATTTCAGTAAAAGCCATATTTTAGTTAAACGAAGGAGATTTAGTTGCCATTATACCTATAAATGCTTGTTTAACTATGAAATATCATTAACTAAAGACATAATTGAAGAATCTGGATTAGCTGAATCATTAGGACTTTCAGTTGTCTTAATGTATGAGAAAAATGTTGGTGAAGCGTCTAATTGGGATGTTTATTTTCCCGTTTACATATGTGTTTGAAGTCTTTATTGTTTAACCATATTTTCAAGGATGCGATAGTTCATGAATTGACCTCATCTTTCGACGTTAACTTCATATTGCAGATAGAAAAATTTGAGCTTCATATCATGGAGGAAGAGTTTGCTGATCCTCATATTGTAGTTATGCTTGGTGAAAATGGGACAGAGAAGACGACATTTATTTGCTTCTTTGGTACACCTTTTGGATCCCTCTCTTGTTGCTTTTAGTTTCAAATTCTATGTCTAGACTGTGCATTTATTCACATTACACAAGTAGGATGCATGTGTAACTTCTAGTTACACATGTTATATGCTTGTGTAACTTCTAATTACACAAGTAGGATGCATGTGTAACTCTGAATCACACTAGACAGATGCATGAGTATCTTCTAATTACACATGCTAAAATGAACAAACCTTGTAACCAAAAAATTATGCATGCCAGTTACACAAGCTTTAGCAGTTACACATGCTAATTGGATGTGTAACTATAAATTACACATGCTAATTGAATGTGTAATTGTGAGTTACACATGCTATGTGGATGTGTATCTGTTGCATATGCTTATACTTTGGTGTGTTTGATGAGCACTTGTTTTGAGTTTGCAAAAAATTTGAATTCTTGCAGTAAAGTTGTTTCTTAAGCTCTGGTTTTTAATTACTTGATCTCACATCTCCTTATGATAGAACGTGATCTCGTGTAGGTGAAACTGAATATATATTTTTGTACGTACTATTAATTTTGATCTTATAAATACTGATTGCTTGTTGTTATATTTCAGGTTGCAGAAAACTTCATAAAAGCTAATTGCTTAAATGTGATAATGGTCTCGCTGGAATTTGAGTTGACGCTGAATACACAAATCAGATGCATGTGTAACTCTCAATTACACTAGATAGATGCATATGTAACTCTCAATTACACTAGACAGAAGAGTGTGTAACTTCTAGTTACACATGCTAAAAAATTATTGTAAATGAATATTAAAGTAATACATGTATTTTTGTATGAGTTCTTTTTGATGTCTATTTTTTTGATGTGTAACTTTGCATTACACATGGCATAAGGATGTGTAACTTTTGGATACACATGCCATATGCACGTGTAACATCTGTTTACACATTCACACTATACATTAATAATTTTTGGCCTAGATTTAATAATTTGGGGCTTAAATTTAAATTGTATTTAATTCGGGGCTTGAAAATATATAAAAGGGTATGGATGTCTTTTAATAACTCGGGGCCTAGATTTAAACTTCTTTTAATTAGGGGCCTCATATTATGGGTTATCCATGGGTCGGGCCTTAGCCTAATTTTCCCGAGTTAAAACTAGATTGGATAGTTCACTTATAAATTCTGAATGGTTAATTCATTTTCCTAGTTATGTCTTAAAAATCTTCCATTTTTAGGATTTGACCATTGTCCTATGTTTTTCTTTTTAGTATGACTCCAAATGATGTTGTTAATTCTAGAAATTAGAAAACTTTTGAATGTTGGCTAAGAGATAAGACATGTCAGCCACAAATAAATAGTGCTTTGGAAAAGCATTTCAATGGTACTGCAGGTTTCTCTCTAGATAAAAAGTTGTCAAAGACAAGAAGAATACTATTTATTTGGAATAGAACTACATTTGGAAATATCCAGGAGCAACTGAAGTCTCTACAAAAACAGCTTGGCATACTCCAGTCTGATATTTCTTCAGATAATATATCTAATTAAGTTGAAGGAAATAGAAGAATGGCACACTCTAGAAGAGAATTTTTACATACAAAAGTCCAGGAACACTATGTTCAACGAATCTGATAAAAAAAAAAAAAACCATTTACATCTGCAGACGAATAGATAGAGAGAAATTAACATAAAGAGTCGTTACAAAAACCAAATGGGAGCTAGTGCAATGGCAGAGCCGAGCTTGAAAATCTTTTACTAATCATTTCCAGGAAATTATGAGCACTTATGATCCAGATAAGGATGATGACTTCCTCAGCACTCTTCCTAAATGTATATATGAGGAGGATAATATTGAGCTTACCGAAATTCCATATGAAGCTGAAATAGTTGCAGCTCTCAAAAGCCTGCAACCGTTGAAATCTTCAGGGACAGACGGTTTTCCACCGAGTTTTTTCCAGACGCAGTGGGAAACTGTTAAAGAAGATGTGAAAATAATGCAGAGTTTCTTTGAGTCAGGGAAAATATTGTGCAAGATGAATCTATGCTTGATCCCAAAACCTAAGGTACCCCAACTCCAGGCGACTATCGGCCAATTGCTTTATGCAATTCTACATACAAACTCATGACCAAAATCATGGCAACCAGACTCAATAAACATCTAGAGAAGATTATCTCTCAAATACAAACCGCCTATATACCGGGAAGACGAATTGGAGACAACATAACATTATCTCAAGAACTAATACATTGTATGAAGAGGAAGAAAACAAAGAAAGGTTATATGGCTCTAAAATTATACATAAGTTAAGCTTATGATCGGGAGGAGTGGTGCTTTTTGAACAATATTTTGTCAAAATTTGGTTTTAGCAGCAAATGGTGTCAATTAGTGCAAGGGTGTGTAAGTAAAACATAAATTCAAATTCTTCTCAACGGCACTCCGTGCAAGTCTTTCAAAACAACAAGGGGTATTCGTCAAGGTGATCCTTTATCACCTTATTTGTTTCTGATCACAATAAAAATTCTTACAAGGGATCTAGCTAAATCTGAACAAGAGAAGAAGATGCAAGGTATAAAAATCTCTAAAATGCACCTCAAGTGACGCAGTTTTTGTTTGCAAACAACTGCCTTTTGTTTGCTAAGGCTGACATCCACAATGCAAATAACCTTCTTGAAGTTATCAATAAATTCAGTATGATCTCAGGTCAGCAGATCAAAAATCAGCTATTTTTTTCTTAAAACATATTCACTCAAGACACTGCAGGATCTTATTGAGAAGAGTCAAGATGCAAAAATGACTCTTGAAGAGAATTATTTGGGCATTCCTCTATTTATGTTATGGTGAAGAGTGTTTTAAACACAATGTCACCACATCATATGAGAGTTTTTAAAATACCTGAAACTACCATTTAAGAAATGGACAAGGCTCAACGACAATTCTAGTGGGGAAAAAAGATGAAAAAGATGGAAAAGGCCTCTGCTTAATCTCTTGGCCTAGTGTTGGTAAACAAAAATATCGGGGTGGTATGGGTTTTCGGGATTTTTCTTGATTCAATCAGGCCTTGTTAGCCAAAACATCTTCCCAACAAAAAGATCAGTTTTGGTCGAATGCTTTGAAACAATGTTATTTTCCAAACACAAATGCACTTCATGCAAATAAGAAGAAGATTTCCACATGGGCCTGGCAGAGTATTTATAATGTCATGGATATGTCAATGTTTAATCCGGTTGGAGTCATACGATGTATTTACTTCTTAAAATGAAAGTACAAGAAAATCTATGAAGATGAAGCGAAGAAATACAGTTACTACTCAACAAATTTTGAGAAACATAATACACTGTAATCCACCAGATTTCCCATATTTCTCATTATGTTGTGATGCATCATATAAAAAGATTAATAATATACACCATATTGTCATAAGACTAATTGTTCGCAATTTTGTAAGTATTTTTGAACAAGGAAAGTGTATCTATGCAGACAGATACCTAGACTCAGAGCAGGCTGAATGTGGAGCTTTTCTGCTTTCTATGGAATGGGGTGAGGAGATTAAAATACATTACGTGTGTTTTGAACTTGATACACATACGGTAGAAGACGCAGTCAATGGCAACCATCAGAATGTAGCTTGGGAGAATCAATCCATAATCCTGGTGTTGATGGTGGTTTTTAGCTTAGGGTTAAAATCGTAAAACCTTGCACCTGACGTCACTCTGCAAGAAAACGGTGTCGTGAGTGCTAACCTCTCCACCGGCATATTTATTGAGCCATTCGATATATTTACATGAAATTTATCCGTGATGGCGAATGTAGCAACCATCCCAAACACTCAGTAAATTTCAAATGACTCGCCAATACAAGACTCACCGAGTACTTTCTGTGCTATGTTCCCCGGTAGAACCCTTAATATCGGTATGGCATGACATATTTATGTTCACTCGCAGCGAAGTAGCATGAACCTCCAAGTAACAAAGTTAAGGCCATCGCACGAAATGCTCAGACGGCAGGCACACTGCATTCTGTAGATAAGGATTTTTGTGGCAGCATACAAAATCCAGCCAATTATTGTGATAACTCACAAAAAGCTCATAAACCCGACTAATTTGCAAAATTAGGGTTTCGCGCCCATGTGATACTCTAGACCCCATTGGTCGAAAAACTATGCTTAGCCAAACTAGGCGATTAAATCGCCACACAGACCTGGAAGTGTGGCCACGCCTAGCTTGTCGGCCCCACTTCCCATCGAACAATCAGTCGCTTTAAATCCTCCACACTCACATGAAGTGTAGCCACGCCCATGCCTCGGCCGGCCCTCTTACATTAACCAAACCAGTTACTTTAAACTCGCCACGGTGTTGAAGAGAAGGAAACCGCGCTGGATGGCCGCAAAGCCAATTGGCTTCCCAAAACGCACCAAAGCATGCCAAGCAACATGCCAAACATGCCAAACGCACATACTGTGCACACATGCCAGATGCACATGCCAAACGTGCCAAACATGGCCACTCACCCCATGCGACGTGCCATATAGGCTAATTAGGGTTTCGACAAGCTAAACCCTAATTTAGGCAAGATTTCCACACCAACGTGCCAAAATTTCAGTGGCTATGGCTACGCGCGCAACCGCGCCGATGGCATGCATGATCCATGCCAGCCATGCCGCTAGCGCAAGTTAAAGGCGCCACTGCCAATTAAAGGTAGCCATGATCGACGGCTACCTTTCTTCCTGAGATGCAATCTTAGCCATCCAAGTTCGCCACCAAACTAACAGGCTTGTGGAAACTTTTTGAGCGACCATGCCGCCAAACCCTAAACTTTGGCCATGCTACAACACCACGGCCACTGGCATGCCACCATGCCACAACTACTGGCATGCCACCATGCCACAGCTACTAGCATGTCGCTATGCCATGGCCACTGGCATGCCACCATGCCACAGCTACTAGCATGTCGCCATGCCACATCTACTAGCATGTCGCTAGGCCACGACCACTGGCATGCCACCATGTCACAGCTACTAGCATGTCGCTACACCACGGCCACTAGCATGCCACAATGCCACAGCTACTAGCATGCCGCTATGCCACGGCTACTAGCATGTCGCCATGCCACGGCCACTGGCATGCCACCATGCCACAGCTACTAGCATGCCGCTATGCCACGACTACTAGCATGTCACTATGCCACGACCACTGGCATGCCACCATGCCACAGCTACTAGCATGCCGCTATGCCACGGCTACGCCATTGGCATGCCACTATGCCATGGCTATGCCACTGGCATGCCACTAGCATGCCGTTATACCATGGCTCCACCAGGCGCTACTATGACAATGGCGCCACTTCGCTATACAACAAGATGCGGCCATAATCAATGGCCACTCTTCCTCATGAGATGTAATCTCAGCCGTCGAAATTCGCCACCGAGCCGTTCAGCTCGTGACAAGTTTTAGGCGACTAGCCAAAAAGAGCCTAGCATCACATATGCTATTTACCTACGGCAATCCTCTCAATTTTAAACTTGCCACACGTAGCAAAGTGCTACATGTTTTCCACGAAAACACTCGAGACATCAAAACATGTCACAAACTGGGGGATGGTATTGGTCTGGTGGTTTACAGTGTGCGGCGTGCAATACGCCTGTTACAGAAAGTGCCATAAAGCGGGGCGGTTAGTAATGGCAAGAAGTAATGGTGTAAACGTATCCTTCATTATGGAAACATCAAATTCCAGGCGTTACCCGTTACTCCCTTCTTCCACCACTCAATCGTTTCCACTTCTTAAGAGACCAGGGTACGTTTTGTTGCGACTTATATAAATAGGTCTCACCTATTTTCCACCAGACAACAAGTTTTGGTCAGGAGAACAATACAACATCCAAAAATCATCTGATAGCTTTTCATCCAGCTAGCTATTTCAACTTTCTGATACAAGTCACGAAATACCCACACTTCCAGAATCAACTATTCTCTGGTCTCAACACTTTCTTCGCTTCCCTCCCTAAGACCAACCCTTCTCCTTCACTTTGTGACCGAAGCAAGCTTGGAACGACCATTTCTTGGTTTAGGACAGGATTGTAAAGATTGATATCTCGAATCAAAAGTACTCCCATGCAGTACATTGTTTAGGGTTTTGACTCGTTTCTCATCCACACACACGAAATTACCGAAAACAGCAGAAACCGTTTACACCCATAAACACCTAGATATCAAGATTAAGTTAAGCAATAACCCACTATGGTATTACAGATTTATCAACCGAGAGTGTAATAAGCCAGCTGATACAATGACTAGGCATGCTAGGAAATTTAGAATTTCAAAAGTGTGGTCTTCACATCCAAAGCATGTTTTATTGCAAATGAAATACTTTGGAAGATGAAACTTTTGTAACTTTTCCTACTTAGTAGTGCAATTTTCTTTTAGTAAAAAAAAAGGGTCTAGGCTTCAAAACTTTTTAAATATTTTTCATTGTTTATAATCAAATTATTTTTTCAACAATTGGTACTCAAAATTTTGACATCTTCACGGTTAGAATAAATCGTTATCCGATTGTCATTAAAAGCTTTATCATTTCTAACATCTTATATAGCATTTTTCTTTAACTACTTCGAGACCATGACTGCTAACTCACGACCCATCGATGCATGGAGTTCTTCGACTCCTTATTATGAAGACGTTATTGACTGTGAACCTATATTGGGTTATTTACACTAGGGATGGAAAAAATAGCGGGAAACCGAACAATTATACAGTATCTGCCTTATGTAACAGGTTGGGATATTTTGAAACCCACGACTGGGGGATATGGATTTTAATTGGGGGATATAAATTACTTCCCCCAACCCATAGTGTCTTCTAAGGGATGATTTTAGGGTATGAATATACTAAAATACCATTTGGTTATTAAAAAAACATTATGAAAAGACTATACTACCCTTTCCCCTAAAACTTAAAATCAAAATAACCAAAACATATCCCCTATTTCTACACCATTAGTCACTGCACTCTTAGGGTTAGGTTTTGAAAAAACAGGGGTACAACAACCACACCCAATATTTCGCTTAGCAATCTGTATGGACTAACTCCAATATACTTTTAAGAGAACCAACTAGACTCAATCTTATTAACAGTTGTTGATGGTGGATTTTCATTTAAGGTTAAAATTGTAAAAACCAGAAAATTATGCGCTAACATCTTGTAAAAGATAAAGCCATTAAGTGTTGAATACTTCTTCACTTTACTAATTCACCTAGAATGGAGCATGTGGCAACAATCCCATTCTGTGAATTAAATACACGAAATTCATCCAGGTTGGAGCATGTAGCAACAATCCCATATACCCTGTGAATTTATAGCATTATTAATTAATGTGTGAGCAGCCTTGTATTTCATGTACTCATTATCAGTGTGGCATGACGACTGAGCGTTGCTCTCCACAGAGCAACACGAAACTCCAAGCATTATAATGAAAGCATGTACGAAATACACGTACAGGCTGCAACTCTCGGTGTGTTATACTAGCTCGATTGAGCAACTCTCGGTGTGTTATACTAGCCCGATTGAGCATCCAGGACTGCCGTATCAGTCTGGATATGATCTCGATCATCCAACTTCACCAGCATGATCGGATGGCCCAGATCAATTCCATAACCCCCAAGCAGGTATGGAATATTCGCTGCCGAACCATGCGGACCTCGCATGGTCGGCCTCCAGAATTGGCATAGCTTGCCAAAACGTCCAAACCAGAGCGACATGGGTGGAAAACCCTAAATTAGGGTTTGCGGCACATTACATGTGTCACAAAACAGTCTCAACCATCCATCTCCGCGGTATAGATGGAGGATGTAGATGTAGATTCAAAAGGCCCAGAGCATGTCAACACAATCAGCGTGGGCCCGCCTACATACCTGACCAATCGGTCAGGACCAACCATGGTTGGTCATCCCAATTCGTGCGCCCGAATAAGGCATGGTTACACGGTCGTGAAAGCCAATATTAGGGTTTTGAGCATCACAAGCGTCCATCTTCTCCGGCACGAATGGAGGGCCCAAGATTAGATTAAGCAGGTCTGGTCATACCAACATGACCACCGTGGACCCATCAATCTCCTCACCTGGTCGGCCAAGGCATACCATGCCTGGTTATCCCAAATCGTCCGCCCAAACTAGCGTGGATACACTTCCCAATTGCAAACTAATCTCGACCGCTCAACTTCGCCGGACGATTTGAGTGGCTCAGATCACGTTTTCATGGGACAGTCAGGTATAGGCGTGAACACCAGCCTACCACCTACACGCCAGATCGATCGGCCAAGACCGACCAAGATTGGTCGTCTTGGAACGCGCGCCCGAAGTTGGCACGACGCGCGGCTTTTGTTTGCACTCATTTTCTGTCCAAATCGATCTCGACCACTCGACTTTGCTTAGGACGAATTGAGTGGTCCAGATCACACTTTCGTGAGATAATGGGGTATGGGCGCCTACACCGTCATGCCGTCTACACGCATGTAGATCGGCCTGGCCAAAATCGTCTCCCAAGCTTGGATTCGACCAAGCTGAAGAGTGATGCCTGCGCACCTCTTCAAAACCCTAATTCCATCAACGGTCGCAGATGAGTGTCTCAAAGATCATCTCGTCCGTCCAACTTCACCGGCTTGGTTATACAACCCTGGTCAGGAGTTAATTGGTCAGTGAGGCGTCATGGTAATCACCACCCATCACTCTACCACACCATGATGCAGTACCTTCATAGAATACACATGATACTTCACAAGTATCGACTTCCTAAATAACTTAGTTATTTAATCTAGCATTACATGCAACTTTCTGTGGGTCCCACGATCCACACACTCGAGACATCAATCATGTCACAAACTGGGGGATACATACTGGGGTATTGGTCTGGCGGTTTACAGCGTGCAACGCGCTATCACAAGAACGTGTCAGGAAGTCATGGACGGTTAGAGATGAAAGAAGAAGTGGGCAAGACTGGTCGTGTAACACCAACACACAACTCCACTGCTCCATCACTCCACTTCCTCCACTTCCCACGAGAGACGTGAATAAGGATCAAATGACTTGTATAAATAGGTTCTCCTCCCTATTTTCCGAACAGGAAAAACAAGAACAAGTTCAGACAATAGAGGCAAGTGTTGATACAATCGTATTCAAACAGGAACCGATAGCTTACACCCCGCAAGCCGATTCGACTTTCTACGATACAAGTCATTCATAGCCAACACCTTCACATTTTCAACACCTTCTTCGCTTCCCTCCCTAAGATCAACCCCATCTCCTTCACTTTGTGACCGAAACAAGTCTGGAACGACCATTTCTTGGTTTAGGCCGGACTTGCACAGATTGATCTCTCAAATCTACAAGCACTCACCGCGCAGTGCATTTGTTTAAGGTTTAGACTCATTTCTCATCCACACACCCCAAATTACCAAAACCGGCAGAAATAGTTTTCACCCATAAACAACAGTATATCAAAGAGTTATGAAATCTCAATCTATCGATTTAATTCTTACTCAAGCAAATAGAAATCTGCGAGTCTAATTAAATACAAGAGAGATAACTTAGATGGTACCAAAGACCAATATCCAAGTGTCAATCAATGTAAATCAACAACCAAAGGTTGGATATTCTAATTGATTGATCTTTACGCACAACCAGTGATATTTCAATTATATAACAGAATATAATGCGGAATAGAAATAACACAGACACCAGAAGTTTTGTTAATGAGGAAACCGCAAATGCAGAAAAACCCCGGGACCTAGTCCAGATTGAACACACTGTATTAAGCCGCTACAGATACTAGCCTACTACAAACTAACTTCGATATGGAATGTAGTTGAACCACAATCAATCTCACACTGATCCAAGGTACAGTTGCGCTCCTTACGTCTCTGATCCCATCAGGATACTACATACTTGATTCCCTTAGCTGATCTCACCCACAACTAAGAGTTGCTACGACCCAAAGTCAAAGACTTTAATAAAAAAATCTGTATCACACAGAAAAGTCTACGATAATAGATAAATCTGTCTCCCACAGAAATACCTACGAGTTTTGTTCCGTCTTTTGATAAATCAAGGTGAACAGAAACCAATTGATAACCCGGACTTATATTCCCGAAGAACATCCTAGTATTATCAATCACCTCACAATAATCTTAATCGACCCAGCGAAAGAAGATATTGTGGAATCACAAACGATGAGACGAAGATGTTTGTGATTACTTTTATATCTTGCCTATCAGAAATATCAATCTCAAGCCAATCGTTACGATTGTACTCAATATGATAGTGATGGACGCATTTATGTGTCTATTTGGATCTCATTTATGTATATTGTTAGTGCTCGATCTTGTACTTATTTTGCTATTTTATGTATTTTTGTAGGTGTTTTTGGATAAATAAGCTTTTGCGGGAAAATTGGCTCGAAAAGTGGTATTTGCGCTCATGGGAGAAAATTACTATTCAGACTCTCATTATGGATAAGGGGTAACCCCAGTGCATGTACTATTCGCACCCCAGTAGCAGGATAAGGGGCGACCTTTCTTCACCAGCTCAAAAGTTCAGTTTTGGCGGGAAAACTTAACCAGCCATCTGCGTATTTTCTGCCTGAGTTATGGAAGAGATTTAATGAGATTTAATAGCTGTTTTCGGTTGGGATTGATTGGATTGGGCTTGTCTTGATAAAACAGGGTCGATACTTGGATTACTCACGTAATAAATGGAGATTTATCGCAATTACTCTAAACATGGGAAGTGGATATTACCGGGTTTTGTTTGAATGAAATAAGGAAAGAACGTGGAGAGCAAGGGAGTCTCTTGGATGTATATTCGATTCTAGCCAGTTTAGGAGTGTATCGACGGCTGCATACGCGTGAAGGAGTTAGGGAGAAGAAATATCGGAGCTTGGCAGAGAAAAAAATAGCCAATTCCCGTAACTTCCTGAGGAGGAAAAAGAAGGAATTACTCGAGATATATTTGGAGGTTGTGGCGTATATAAGAGAGACCAGGAGGTCCAGAGAGGAGTTGAGACTTTGGGGGCCAAAAAGGGAGGTTGCAGAGCCACGAATCAAGTTGCAGAGACGATCAGCAGCAGCAGGTGGAAAAGAAGAAGAAGACGAAGAACAGACTTCCAAAGTCTGTCGCAGAGGACTGTTGCAATTCTACGACAGAAGTAAGTATCGTTCAAGGGCAGACTTATTTACTGTAACAGTCTTATTTATTCGGCCTTTTTTAAAGGCAGTCTTTTATTCTGTAACACCTCTACAACGTTGCAAACTGTCTTCTTTATTAGTTTTCTCTTGTTTTTCACCTATTTGAGCTATGAACAACTATTTTGAGCACGTGAATAATATGAGGAGCTAAACCCCAACACTGGGATGACGGAGGAAGCCATATTTCATGCGTGTGGTAATTATATTTAATTCTTTTATGACTACTTGCACTATTATCAATCATTTTATGATTTTTCTTAATTGATTGTGATGTCGTATGATGATGTATGCTTGGTCTAAGTGCTTTTGATGCGTCATGCTAGTGATTTACAGTCAATCTTTCAAAAATCTACCTTGGCAAAGAAACAGAGTCAATATTTTATTTGAGCTATAATTGTTTGGAATAAATATATGAATCGCATGAATGAGTTTAAGGTGGAATCCCGAGTCTCAGTATCTCTCAATTTTTGTGACAAACTTGTGTAAATATTTTCCTTGTTTTTAGATTTTTCTGAAACTAAATCTTTACAAGTCTGAGTTGAACGAATCTTTCTTACCACTTTTCTACAACTTGTTAAAATCACATCAGATAGAAACAACAAAATCAGATCACACAACTACAAAAAAGTAGTATCGGTCTGGCTTCACAATCCCAATGAAGTCTTCAAGTCGTTAACTTACAGGGTCTCGGTAGAAACCTAAGGTTAAAGGAGAATCGACTCTAGCTTATACAACTAGTATCACACAGGAGGTGTGGGGATTATATTTCCAAGTTGCTAGAGTTCTCCCGTATATAATCTTTCAAATCAGGGTTTGCAATCAATATTAGCTTAGTAACAAAGCATTCAATATTCACCGTTAGATGAAACCTGATTAGATTCAAGCTAATATCTTTCAACCGTTAGATCGAAAACTTATCTTGTTACACACAAATGAAATGCACGTTTTAGGTTTATGTAACCGTACCCAAACATGTACATTCGTTGGTTCAATAGTAGTTAACCAAATGGTTAGCCATATGAGCACTTCCATATTAACCATATTCTTCTTTACCATAACTAGTTCAAATGACTCAAATGAACTAGTTAAAGAGTTGTTCAATTTCTTAGATCTTATAGAAGTATATAAGTCACAATCGAAGAAAAAACGATTTGATTCACTCGAATCGATTCATGAACTTTATAGCCACGGTTTGCAATGCCGCAAATATAAGATCAATTTCTTAGATCTTATAGTTGTTGTTCAATGCCGCAAATATATACCGGCATGATTATTTTTTTCAAATTACTATGCCGTTTTTGGTCCCGACATGGTGGGTATTACTTAAATCTGTGCCGGTATTAAGACTGGATGTGAGTTATCTTATATTAATTCTGTGTGTCTTTTGATATAGGGCTAAATCCAAGGTAGCTAACAAAGGAAAAACTAAAGATGATGTCATTAAGAGAAGAAGGAAGGACGGTCTTGATACTCCCCAGTCTCTGCCTCCTCGAGGGAAAGATCAAGGTCGAAAAAAGCGTTTTGGGGCTGATACAAGAGGATAATTTGGGAGAGTAGTGGTGACCGTAGTCGACTTGTAATCCGTGAACCTACTGGAACAGTTGAGGACGATGAGCATGATGAAGAGGAAAGTGACTAGGAAGATGATGAGGTTCATCCAAGTCAATTAGCAAGCCAAAGCGAAGTTGGTGGGCCAAGTCAACAACCGACAGAAGGGGAGGCCAAGGGCACATACAAAGTAAAAGTTAAAGTTCGCACCTTCCTCACATTGATGACATGATAGCTGACCTTAATCGTGGTAGAATTTGAGGTGAAGCTCACGTTCCGAGACATCTATTTGGCTACAAGCACTCGTGGGCTCGTACTATCTATCAAACCTATGTAAGAATATTTTTTCTTGTGCATATGTATTCTTGTGTATTTATATAAAATCTTTTAATCGTACTATCTCCTAATTGTAGGATCATAAGAAGGCCGTGCGTGTTTGCCGAAACCAAGCCGCGGATAATTGGGATTTGTCTAAGGAATGTGAAGAGGTCCAAAAAATAGTAAGAGATTCTAGTCTATATGGTTTGGTTAAAAATTATGTGAAGTGTGATTCTGGGAAAGTGAATTGCTTCGTCGAAAGGTATCATGGTGAAACTGATACCATGCACTTCCCGTTTGGGGAGATGACCTTGATCCCGGATGATGCTCAGAATATTCTAGGCTTGAATGTTATTGGCAAATCAATTGCAGAAGGAGATAAGTGTCCGGACCTAGAATGGTCGACGTTGCACACCATGACTAACAAGCTGTTGGGTTGGGACTACAAAACTTATGTGGAAAGTTTATATGTATCTAAGTCTAGTAGGACAAAGACAATCAAGCGGACGCTGCTTAAGAAGAATTTTGAAGAAACGCAGGAAATAAGTGGAAAGGATGGATGGGACCCTGCACAGATTCGTTATACAGCCGCTGCGTACCTATTATTCATCTTGGGCACTAAGGTATTCCCTGACACTAGTGGCAACAGGTTTAGTGCAAACCTCCTTCAATACTTGGATCCGTTGGAAGATGTCTATAACTATTCTTGGCTTCGGAATGCTCACCTTATTGTTCTTGGTAGCTCAATGTAGGTACCTTTGGCGGCCTACCCCTTTTCTTTGGAACCTCCGCTATATCGACTATGTGTGTGGCTTCGGAATGCTCACCTTGTTGTTCTTGGTAGGTTGATGTTGGTACCTTTGGCGGCCTACCCATTTTCTTTGGAACCTCCGATCCATCGGCTTTTGTTGTGGATACGAAATCCGTCGTTTGTTGTTGGTTTGATAGCGGTTCCTTCCTCGGCCTACCCCTTTTGTTTGGAACCGGCGCTTCCGCGAATCTTGCTTCTGAAATCTCACATGCGGTTAGATCTCGTTTCTTACTTGCCGCGAGTTCTTCTTCACGTTGAGTCATTTCTTTCAATTCTTTCCTTTGTTTTCTCCTTACTGTTTTAGTTTGTGGTCTACCAGGAGGATCTCCCTTTATTGGCTCTTCACTTTGTGATATCCATGGCCGTGTAATTAACCTTAGTTGGATCAACAAGACTTGCCGGCTAACCAAGTTGCCACGTGAGTAAGCTTCGAAAAATTCCTTTGCTTCGTTCGTATCCCATGGTGATTGTCCGGGATCTTTCGTAGGCGGGGAGGTGAAAGATAATTGCTTCCAAAACGGATCAATAACCTCAATAAGTATAACTTCTTCATACTTCATAAGCATATGACAACACGGAAGCCCCAATCAAGACATGTCGGGATAAATACACACATCAACCGGTTTGTCGTAGTTTATCTCCATTTGCATTTCTCTCATCATATGTTTTATTGCCCAATGAGAGACGCTGAACTCTATTCCTTGGAGCAACTTACCATATTTAAGAAATGGAGTCATCCTTTACATTGAGCTTTTCTCAAAAGCCTGCTTGATCCTATTGATATCACTCTTAAAGTATTGCTACATTGCCACAGTGACCGTAAAAACTTTTCCTTGGTCGGACCCGGATGAGATCTTTAAATCTCCCATGAGCGTGCTCCGCTACACTAGTTGCTTCATTCTTTTAGTGTCTATACACAGTTTTTCCATGCACGCACAAATTTTTCCTTGATCTTATCCAACCATTGAGTCCGACAATGCCAGACGGCAGTCGGGCAAACTTCGTTCTAATCGGCAATAAACTTGTCCAATCTCTTTTCGTACATATCCTCGGTAAGAGACCAATAAACTTTCTCCCAATCTCTTAGAAATTCCAACCACTTTTTATGATTTTCTGCATGTTCTTTGTCCACTCACTCTTTTATCTTGTCTCTCTCATCTTCTTCTTCTTCGGGTGATAGTTTGTTCTTGCGAACATCTTCCTCTAGTTGAACAATCATTCTGCTTCTTAATATCCGCCTTAGTGGGTTTAAACAATGCATAGCAAGTTTTTATGATATTTTGACGTATATGATATGCACATAGGAAATTTTGTGCTTCCGGGAAGACGTCGGATATTGCTTTCATTAATTTGTCATCTTGATCAGTTATGATGACCCTCGGAAGTTAATTTTCCCGAAAGAATAATTTCAGTTGTCGTAATGCCCAATGATAATTATAGTCCCTCTCGTTTTCCATTAAACACCAAGCCAATGTGAATGATACCTTGTCCGATGTTTGCCCCACGATGTTGAACAATGACATATTGTATTTGTTTGTCTTGTAGGTACAATCCATCAAAACAACACCACAACATGTATTAGCCAATTGTGAAAGCAAAGGATGCGAAATAAATATTTGAAGGGGCTTGTTGTATGGCCCTCTTTTAATGATACGCGTGTAGTTGTGATCCCAAACTATCTTCTCAAATTCTTGCATAACGGTCCTCCCTTCCCATTCCACCCTTCTAATACTTGCTTGTGCGCTATAGATTGTACTTAGAGAAGACACGTTCGTCTCATCCTTTTCCTTGAAGCCTCTGAGAATTTGTCTCGGTTTGATAAGTGTTTTGGTCAATCTCTTTACATCCTCCATTTCATGAGGTTTTAGCTTCGCAACTAGGGACGACCAACAAAATCTTTCGGATCCCGGTGGTTATGACGGCTGAACCAAACCGCACAATCCCATTTATTGTTCTTGTCATTTAGATGGAATACAAGCTTAAAGGGGCAGTTATCCTTCCTCGTACGAGTCTTGTATACCCTATTAGTCTTCTTTGGATATACATAATCCTTTCTCTTATGGTTATTCTTCTTCTTGTATTTCCCACTTCTCTCGCAAACCATCTCAAAACGGCTCTTTGAACCTTGGGTATTCCTCACCAACACACACATGTTCTTAAGATTCGTCTCTTTATCCCAAGCGATTGCTTCCTTTGGATCTTTTATTCCCTACATAAGGACAACAATGGGAGATTAGAAGGTTCATTACAAGCAATCCATTAGTAAAGTTCAAAAAACTAGGTGAAAAGTATTCTTTGGTAACATACCGGAGGCATTTTATAGTATTCCGACGTATCCCGACCAAGCGGCTTTGCATTTGTTGGATCAATATATGTCACCACCTAAGGATCGAATGAAAAGAAAATAAATTAGTTCAAAAATAAGTTAAAACTCTATGCGGGAAGAGAGTTCCGGCATGCTCGACCAATGTTCCGGCATGGTTGAACTAAACCGAAACTGAAGACGAAATTTGAAACCTGTTCTGGCATTCAAATTTCTTTTAAAATCAACGTCGGAAGCACAGGTGCCGGCATTCTAGTAATCTATGGTTCCACGCCGGCATCTAGTTCCTGCGTGACCCATAATTAATATATCATGCCGGTATTTAGCTTTGGAAAACATTTCTTCATGTATATTTTTTGGTAGGTACCGGCATGGTAACTTTATAATTGAACAACGCCGGTTTTAGTGCCGGCATGCTCGGTATTGATGGTTCTACGCCGGTACACAGTTCCGGCGTCGTTCTTAATTAATTTTTCATGCCGGTATTTGGTTTTGGAAGGCATTGCTTCTTGTATGTTTTTCATGCAGTGCCGGCATGGTAACCTATGAATACAACCATGCCGGTAGAATATTCCGTAGTATATTCCTTGGTAGGTAAAAAGTAACTTTTGTACCTGTTGATGGTGGTTTTTAGTTCAGGGCTAAATTTGTAAAAGTCTATCTACCTGACCCGGCATCAGATGTAGTAGACATTGATATTTCTATATTCTGCAGGTAATTTGGAGAATATATCAAAATCTGATGAGTGCCTATGTCTCTCTTCATATTATTGAAATTCAAGCTCCTGGATGAATTGTTCACTAGTATAGAGCCTAATGAGTGTATAAGCTCCATTTGCATTACTCACTAATGCCTCTAGGAACTGTAGAGTATTTTTCCTATTGCTATGTTCCCCGGATGAACCCTTAATATTGATATGGCATGACAATTTGTGTTCACTCACAGCAGAGAATCACAAATTTCCAATTATCAAGGTTAAGGTCCTTGCATAAAAGTACTCAATCGGAAAGCATACTACTCTCTGGCAATAAATTAAAGAACTCAGTGTCAACACATAGAATTCAATCAATTTTGTGATAATTCACAAGATTCAGATATTACTCTGACTAATTTACAAAAATTAGGGTTTTGCGCCCTGCGCAATATATTAGACCCCGCCGGTCGAAATTAATCTTAGGCGAACTAGGCAATTAAACCGTCATGGATTAGTAGGTGCAAAATCCTACCCAAAATCAGAAAACAAGGAATAAAAGGAGTCGCGGGATAGGAGCATCAACAAATGGAGGTGTGACCATGCCATAGGCCAGCCGACGCCACTTGCAAGTGGCCACACCCCATGTTGCCTGACAGACCCCTGCTTCCCTTAGACCAATCAGGTCGCCTTAAACCCGCCACACGCACATGAGTTGTGGCTGGGCCCATGCTTGCCGGCCCCTATTTCCCATCGACCAATTAGGTCGCTCTAATGTGCCACACGCATTTGGAATGAGGCCTCGCCCATAGTGCTTGTCGGCCCTCTTTCCATCGATCAATCAAGTCGCTCTAAATTCGCCACACGCATTTGGAATGAGGTCGCGCCCATAGTGCTTGCCGACCCTCTTTCTATCGACCAATCAGGTCGCTCTAAACCTGCCACAGCAACATGCCATGGCCACCCATGGATATCCTTGCACCTGTGGTCGTTCCCACATTATGGCCCTGCTATAGTTCATATGACGTGGCCATGTCACCATCTGCACATAAAACGTCACTGTGCCGCGGCCACATGCCACACACACTAATTAGGCTTGCGGCATTCCAACCCCTAATTTAGGCAGGCACCACTGCACCACTATACCACTACTGGCGCCAACAAGATGTGGCCATAATCAACGACCACCTTTCTCATGAGTTACAATCTCATGAGTCCAAATTCGCCGCAGAATTGACAGGCATGTGGCAAGTCTTAGGCGACCAGCCAAGACAAGCCTAATAGCATCACATGCTATTCTCCCCCGTGGCAAGTCTCCCGACTTTGACTTGCCACACATAGCAATCTTCTACACGTTTTCTACGAAAACACTCGAGACATAAAACATGTCACAAACTGGGGGATGCTCATCAGGTATTGGTCTGGCGGTTTACAGCGTGCGGCGTGCAACACGCCCATTATAAGAAAGTGTCAGAAAGCAGGGCAGTTAGTGGTGGCAAGAAGTAGTGGGTGTAAACTAACCCGTTTCTTTTATAGTGGGAACATGGTTTTTGGCATTTACACATGACCCCTCTTCTCCATCACTCCCACTTTCTACGAGATCAGGGTGCGTTCAATATGACTTGTATAAATAGGTTTTTACCTATTTAAAGAAAACAACAAGTTTGGTTAACAACAACATAAGTATCTAGAAAAACACAAAAGGACGGATAACTTACATTACTCGCAAGCCAGTTCTAAATTCTGATACAAGTCATAAAATAGCCACACCTTCAGAATTAACCATTCTGGTCTCAACACCTTCTTCGCTTCCCTCCCTAAGACCAACCCATCTCATTCACTTTGTGACCGAAGCAAGACTGGAACGGCCATTTCTTGGTTTAGGCCAGTATTGTATAGATTGATCTCTCGAATCTAAAGTACCCTCGTGCAGTGCATTTGTTTAAGGTATAAATTCGTTTCTCATGCACACACCCAAATTTACCAAAACCGGCAGAAACAGTTTTTACTCATAAACAATTGGAGACCATAGTGGGAGATTAATCTCTCGGTTGCGAAGCCAGTTTCTCAATTTTCATTCCAATCTTCCCAAACTCAAGATGGTGGATCTTAGGTCTAAATTCAATCATTAACCAGAATTCACTTCAATCACCAATCCCAACTTTCTGCCTCATGAGTTACCCCGGCCATCCCAAACACTTTCAAAGTCGCTGATGCTAGAAATCCGATCAGCATGGAAGGTATGGCAAAAATATTAGAAGATGTTGTCGCAAATCAAGCTGATATTGTCAAGCTGCAAAATGAGATGTTTTTTCTCTTAAGGAGTATGTTGAACTGGCTGTAGCAAGATCCAACAAACATTCGCTCGGTGAACGCTACCAATTTCAAAGATGGCACAAAATGTTGAATCCTTGTCCGAGGTCTGTGCTCCCACCAATAACGATACAGACAGAGTATGTGGATGTATCCAACGAGACCAAAAGGGAATGACCAACACCAATGTACCATCCGCAAGCACAGTCAACACATCCCATGGCGTTACACCCTCTATAATGGAGCATATATTTTCAGCCCTCAACCGTGTTGCGTCGGGCAGGCGATTGTCTTCAATTGGAGAAGCTACCCCGAAATCCCAGTCTCTCTTGGAAGGTAAGACTGGTAAATGTAACTAGGGACTCCTAACCACTACTCACCTGAAAGGTGTCGAGTTTGAAAGCGCACTGAATTGACACGGCCTCCGACTTCAACATTGTAACCATCAAAACTCTGAGAGTTGCAAGGGAAAATCAAACAGAATAAGCGTATTCATTCCCATGAGGAGAAAACACAACTTTCCGACCATCACTATTTGTGTGGCGTCTTCCCATCCGCCATATCGTATCAACTCGTTTTTCGAAGTCAAGGGTTAATGGCGCCCTCACTGGAGTTTTATCCAGAAGCCGCTTCAACGTTCTCTCCAAGCCGCTTCAACGTTCGCTCCAACAGCTGCTCCGCCTCAACGTTCCCTCTAACAGCCGCTCCGCCTCAACGCTCCCTCCGGGAGCCGCTTCAATGTTCGCTCCAGCAGCCGCTTCAACATTCTCTCCGGGAGCCGCTTCAACGTTTCTCTCCAGAAGCCGCTTCAACGTCTCTCTCTAGAATCCGCTTCAACGTTCGCTCCAGAAGCCGCTTCAACGTTTCTCCATAAGCCACTCCGCTTCAACGTTTTGCTTTAGAAGCTGCTTCAAACGTTTCGCTAAGCCTCTCCGCTTTAACGTTTCGCTCCGCTTGAACGTTCTCTCCCGAAGCCGCCGCTTCACCGAAAATAAAAAAGGAATAAACTCACATACGTGAGTTATCAAAGCCCGTCAATGTTCATGGACGTGGTCGTCCAAGGTTCATGCTCATAGCTGCTGTTCCTTCCTTCCAAGATCCATGGCCGTAGCCACCACTCTTCCCTGCCAAGATTTGTGCCCGCAGTCACCACTCCTCCCTATCAAGGATCGTGACCGTATCCATCCAAGAACCAGCCAACTTGTTTTTTGTTCCCACGAAAATGCAATCTCTTCTGATCACAGTTGCTGCAAAGAACGGTTGATGCTCGTTTTTTGATACCAGACAGAGCTTCATCATGGAAACAACTACTATATACAAAGGTAATCCGAACTTGTGCATATTTTATTTTCCCATGGAGGAAGTAATGGAGCCATCAATACGGAGGCAAGATGGTGACATCTTTATCATGGTTAACCCACCGACCATACAAGATAGAACCACGAAAACCACACTTGGGGACTGAGGCTCAACATGGAATCCCTTCAATGTCGGGAACCTTTCAACTCAGAAGGGACAACTGATAGACACATTTTTGTGTCTATTTTGTCTCGATTCTATATATTGATAGTGCTCGTTTTTGTACTTATTATGGTGTTTTATGTGTGTGTAGGTATTTTTGGCCAATAAACATTTTTGGAAAAATCGGCTCGAAAAGTTGCGCCTAGGAGGACACCTACTATTCGGACTCTCACTACGGATAAGGGGTACCCAAATTACTAAGGGGCACCCCGGACAACCCCTAGACAGCTGCTATTTACACTCCGGTAGAGGATAGGGGCGACCCGGCTTCTTCCCCAAATTTCAAACCTGTTTTGGCGGGAAAAGTTGCGGCTACGTGAGTTATTTTTGGATCGGATTTTGGAATTGATAGAGTGAGATTTAATCGCAGTTTTGGATCGGGATGGATGTATTTGACCTAAACAAGGAATGTATGGTGATTAGACTCGATAAAATAGGGATGAATCTTCGATTAATAGGAAACAGAGCTTGGAGAGTATCACGGGATTTTGTTTGAAAAAATGTAAACTACCGGTTGAAGATAAGGGAAGAATGATTGCTGCTCGATTCTACAATATCCTTGAGATATTCTGGTGCGTTAGATTAACTCACAAGACGCGTACAGGAGAGAAGAAATAGAAAAAGCCGTGACTTGGCCGTGGGGAGAAGAAAAAAAGATATCGGAGATATTCTTAGGGTTTAATCGATCTGCTGGCTATATAAGAGTTGGTTCGAGTCATAAGAAGGGGGACGAACACTTTAGGGAGGTTTAGAACACCACAGAGAACAAAAATCACGAGTTGCAGAAACTGTTTCTGCTGGTGTAAAGCTGAAGAACACGAAGAACAATAGGCTTCCAAGGATAGTCGTTTTACGGGTCTTAGATACAACCACTTAGCAATGAGTGCATAAGTCGGCTCTTGTAATGATCCATTGTAATGACTTTGTAACGCCATTTACAGCGTTGCAAACAATCTGCTTTATTGTTTTTCATCCTTTTAATCATCTTTTGAGCTATAAATACATATTTTGAGACCATGATTAATATGAGGAGCTAAACCCCATTCTTTGAGGCGATAGAGGAAGCTATTTTTCCAACAAAAAGTGGTATATTCTATTTTTATCTTTTTATTTGCGGTTATTATATGATTATTTGCCTTGAACTAATATTGAATATGATTTTGATTTGAGTGATTGTGATCTATTTTGATGGAGTATGCTTAGTTTTAATACTTTTGATGCTTCATACTTGGTATTTACAATTATTACTTTTGAAAATCTACTTATTGCAATAGTTTAGAATCAAATTGAACGAGAAAATTGCATGAATATAAATATTGGATTAAATCACTTTGAACTTGGAAAATAGTGGAATCTTAGCCTCAGTGTTCTTTTAATATTGATATCAACTTTGTCAGTGTTTGCTATAATTTTTAGTGTGTTTTCTATTTTTGTTTTAATTTTAAAGTCTGAAAATCCTTCACAAGTTCGAGAGAACGACATCTTTCTTACCACTTTTCTACAACAACATAAAATCACAACAATTTTTGGCGCCGCCGACGCGGACTTGTTTTTAGGGTTTTAGATTTGTTTTTATTTTTATTTGTTTTTTTTATTTTTTTTGTTCTTGTTTACGTTTTTGGGTATTTATCTTTTGTCTACGGTGTTAGGATCATAAAGAAAATTGAGCCAAGGAGTCCAGTGATTTCGTAAAGACTTGGAGCGAAAGATTAAAGCGAAAAGAACAGAAAGAAGACGATTTTATTTAAGATATTTTGTTTTTAGGGTTTGTTTATTTTTTAGAAAAGAAAAAAAAAAAGAAAAAAAAATTGTATTAGGGTTTATTATTTTTGTAATTTTTCTTTTCTTTTTTTTGGACTTTGGACTTTTGGACTTTGGACTTTATTATTTTTACCCTACGGAAGGGTACTTTAAATATAAACTGTTTGCAGAGAAGGAGGACAATTACGATATTGTCTCGCACCTTGGGTTCGTACATCGACATAGGAGTCGGTGGCCGAGTCGACTACAACCGATTCATCCCCGTCTGGAACGGAGGTAAGATTCCGAACACTCGCGAATCCCCTGTCGGCCGAGTTCTTGGACTCCTTCGTATGCTTATATGTTGAGGACTGAATACGGACACTTATTTTTCTAGTAAAGGGAAAGGCCTGGCCATACAAGATAAGGGTTCGGATTTCATCACCGTTCTCTTCTTGCCCGCCTTAGGAACACGTAACCTACGCGAACCTAAGCCTTAAAATTTTGACTAGAACAAGACCGATAGGGTAACGAGCTTAATAGGAAAGTTATTCGAAAAATATTGGTTACTCTTTTAAGCACACTTCAAAGTTCATGAAGGTTTCTGTGAGTTGAATGCGTGACTGCGCCGCATTGTAATTCCGGTGAGGCCTTGGGTATCAAAGCTCCACCGAGCTTCCCTCGCCTCTATTCAACTCACTTTGACTCGGATTGATTCCAGAGGGGTTTGCTTAAATTGTAACGAATTCCCTTTCGAAGGATTAGAAGTCTGGTCTAGAAACAATCTAAGTGGAGCCATCATGCTTTTTGTTTGCTAGAAATCTCTAGGTTTGCTTTGGTTGAGTCGGCCTTGATTTGTGATTGCATAGAATTCCCTTCCTAATTCTTTTGTATGCCTGAACGTAAAAGAGACGCCCTAGGTAGATTTGTTAAAGAGAAACCTAGTAGTTCTAAGCGTCTCGATTACCTTAATTTAGAAAGCCAAATTTTTGAAGAGTCCGTTTTTGAACGTCCGTCTGGGGAGACAATCCCTAATATTACGATAGTGCGAAATGGCAACTTTGAAAGCCTTGTTGAACCCGACTAGGGCTACTCGTCCCTCGTGTATCGGAGTTAGCTGAAAGCGGAAGCAACTTATGAACTTAAACCCGGGATCTTACAAGGCTGCTCCCAATCTTCTTAGGGAAAGAAAATGAAAACCCCTATTTTCATGTTAGGGACTTTGAGGAAATTTATAGTACCTTGAAAATTAGAAACCTTGATGATGATGCTTTGAAACTCAGGTTATTCCCCTTTTCCTTAAAAGATAAAGCCAAATCGTGGCTATATAGTTTGGCTTCTGGTTCAATAGAAACATATGAACAACTTACATCTGCCTTTTTGAACAAGTTTTTCCCTAGGCACAAAACATCGTCTATTAGGACGCAAATCTGCACGTTTTCTCAACAGGAGGGAGAGTCTTCGTATAGCCAAGCCAACCGCTCAGCCTGCAACGCTCCGTAGCCAAGCCAACCGCTCAACCTACAACGCTCCGTGGCCAAGCCATCCGCTCAACCTGCAACGCTCCGTGGCCAATCTAGCAGCACGCCAGTGCAAAGATTACCGGCCACTCATGCCTATTACCGAAGGTCAATCAAACTTTTCTTGGTGACCTCTACATGTCTTGGTTTTTCGATTTTACTCCCGTCTGGCACTATCTAATGCTTACCCCATAAAAATGTTACTGTTACGTGCTAAGCAGGGGACTTAATGTTGATGGTGGTTTTTAGTTCAGGGATAAATTTGTAAAAGTCTATCAACCTGACCCGGCATCAGATGTAGTAGACATTGATATGTCTATATTCCGCAGGGAATTTGGAGAATATATCAAAATCTGATGAGTGCCTATGTCTCTCTTCATATTATTGAAACTCAAGCTCCTAGATGAATTGTTCACTAGTATAGAGCCTAATGAGTGTATAAGCTCCTAGCTGCAGTACTCACTAATGCCGGAGCCTGCCGAGTATTTTTCCTATTGCTATGTTCCCCAGCTGAACCCTTAATATTGATATGGAATAACAATTTGTGTTCACTCGTAGGAAAGTAGCACGAATTTCCAAGTATCAAGGTTAAGGTCCTTGCATAAAAGTACTCAATCGGAAAGCATACAGCTCTCTGGCAATAAACTTAAAGAACTCTGTGTCAACACACAGAATTCAATCAATTTTGTGATAATTCACAAGATTCAGATATTACTCTAACTAATTTGCAAAAATTAGGGTTTTGCTCCTTGCGCAGTATATTAGACCTCGTCGGTCGAAATTAAGCTTAGGAGAACTAGGCAATTAAACCACCATGGATTAGTAGGTGCAAAATCCTACCCAAAATCAGAAAACAAAGAATAAAAAGAGTCGCGGGATAGGAGCAGCAACAAAGGGAGATGTGGCCATTCCATAGGCCAGCCGACGCCACTTGCAAGTGGCCACACCCCATGTTGCCTGACCGGCCCATGTTTCCCGTCGACCAATCAGGTCGCCTTAAACCCGCCACACGCACATGAGTTGTGGCTGGGCCCATGCTTGCCGGCCCCTATTTCTCATCGACCAATCAAGTCGCTCTAAATGCGCCACACGCATTTGGAATGAGGCCGCGCCTATAGTGCTTGTCGGCCATCTTTCCATCGACCAATCAGGTCGCTCTAAATGCGCCACACGCATTTGGAATGAGGTCGCGCCCATAGAGCATGTCGTCCCTCTTTCTATCGACCAATCAGGTCGCTCTAAATGCGCCACACGCATTTGGAATGAGGTCGCACCCATAGTGCTTGCCGACCCTCTTTCTATCGACCAATTAGGTCGCTCTAAATCCGTCACAGCAACATGCCATGGCCAACCATGCCTATCCTTGCGCATGTGGTCGTTCCCACATTATGGCCCTGTTATAATTCCTTTGACGCGGCCATGTCACCATCTGCATAAAAAGCGTCACCGTGCCGCGGCCACATGCCACACACAATAATTAGAGTTGCGGCATGCCAAACCCTATTTAGGCAGGCGCCACTGTACCACTATACCACTACTGGCGCCAACAAGATGTGGTCATAATCAACAGCCACCTTTCTCATGAGTTACAATCTCAGCCATCCAAATTCGCCGCAGAATTGACAGGCCTGTGGCAAGTCTTAGGCGACCAGCCAAGACAAGCCTAATAGCATCACATGCTATACTCCTGTAGCAAGTCTCTTGACTTTGACTTGCCACACATAGCAATCTGCTACACGTTTTCTACGAAAACACTCGAGAATCAAACATGTCACAAACTGGGGGATGCTCATCAGGGTATTGGTCTGGCGGTTTACAGCGTGCGGCGTGCAACACGCCCATTGTAAGAAAGTGCCGGAAAGCAGGGAATTTAGTGGAGGCAAGAAGTAGTGGGTGTAAACTAACCCGTTTCCTTCATAGTGGGAACGTGGTTTCTGGAATTTACACATGACTCCACTTCTCCATCACTCCATCACTCCCACTTTCTACGAGATCAGGATGCGTTCAATATGACTTGTATAAATAGGTTTTACCTATTTTAACAAAACAACAAGTTTGGTTAACAACAACACAAGTATCCAAAAACACAAAAGAACTGATAGCTTACATTCCGCAAGCCGGTTCTAAAATTCCGATACAAGTCATAAAATAGCCACACCTTGAGTAATTAACCATTCTGGTCTCAACACCTTCTTCGCTTCCTCCCTAAGACCAACCCATCTCCTTCACTTTGTGATCAAGCAAGACTGAACGGCCATTTCTTGGTTTAGGCTAGTATTATACATGATTGATCTCTCGAATCTAAAGTACTCCCGTGCAGTGCATTTGTTCAAGGGTGTTGGCTCAACAAAGAGTTGCAATTGTGAGTTGTTTTCATTAGCTGAAGATTCAAGATATGATCCTTGTTGTAGTTGAGCTAAAGATTCAACACCAACAATTCTCTCTTCACAATCATCCTCCATTTTCACCAAAATAGTTCCCTCCCATTTTTTTTCCCTCCATCTACTCTCACCTCACTCACCCAAAAACAAATAAAAACACACACTAATCTTTTATCAAATAATCTTAGGTTTTTTACTAATTATAATTATACACTAAACCTGATTAGTGAGGGGTAGATAAGGATCCAATTTTTGATATAATTATCTAAGTATTACTTAATACTTAATACTTAGATAAGGGATGACCCTGATTTGATATTTGGATCCAGTTTTGTCATTTTCCTCTATCCCCATATTAGTTTCCAATTTTCCATATCCCCCAATCGTGGGTTCATTATTTAGCTACTATTTACCAAGGCAATAACGGTAAATGGACCAGAACAGTTAGGAAATATTCAAGTTCCTAAAAAAGCCCGTTATATTAGAGTAATTATGTTGGAATTGAGTCGGGATATCAGTTTTCTGCTGAGGGTGCCAAAACTCATGTAAGACGAACTAAAAAGTCAAATCTCGTGTGAATTTTGGCGCCCCATTAATCAAGCATAGTCAAAAAGAGGAAGCTATATCTGCTTAAGAAAAAGAAAAAAAGGAAGCTATATCTTCCTATGCAAAATTAAACTGATCCGACCATGTTTTACTTGAACCACTACTTTCTCACTTTTCATCATCCTTCTTCTCTACTGAAATTTGGAAGATCACAGTTAATTCTCTTCTCCACTTGGTACTCTCCACCACCAGAATCACACCAACACCACCACAATCCAATTCTCACAACTATATCTCAAGCTATAAAGGACACACCATCAAAACCTCTCAATTCCTCCCTTAAAAAACTCATTCCTTCACTCACAGCTCATCACATCACTGATCTGATCACACAAAACCCGTTCTCACTAGGCCCATTTTCACTACTCTCTTTTTTCAAATGGGTTTCCACTCAAAAGGGTTTTCGTCACACCATTGCTTCATATTGTGCAATGGCTAATCTCCTCTGTACACACAACATACTCAGTGAAGCTCAATCTCTTTTCAGTTTCATTATCTCTAGAAAAGGAAAAGACTCAGTTTCATCTTTATTCACTGCAATTCTTGATAACAGAAGTCCGCATCAAAATGATTTAGTATTTGATGTTTTGATGAATGCGTATATTGATTCTGGTTTTGTATCGGATGCAATTCAGTGTTTTCGATTAGTTAAAATGAATGGGTTCCGAGTTCCGTACCATTCTTGTGGCAACCTTCTTGATAAATTAATGAAGTCAGAGTCACCGGAGGTGGCTTGGGGGTTTTATATTGAGATTTTAGATGCTGGATTTCAACCAAATATCTATACTTTAAATATTTTCATGCATAAGTTCTGTAAAGAGAGAAGAATTCAAGAAGCCCGTAATGTGTTTGATGAAATTACTAAGAGAGGTTTGAAACCAAGTGTTGTTAGTTTTAATACGCTGACTAATGGGTACTGTAAGATAGGAAATTTGGAGGAGTGTTTTAAGTTGAAAAGAGTAATGTCAGAAAGAAGAGTGTCTCCTGATGTCATTACTTACAGTGTTTTGATTGATGGGTTGTGCAAAGATAATCGAATGGAGGAGGCGAATCAAATGTTAGACGAAATGTGTGTAAGAGGATTGGTTCCTAATGATGTTACTTACACTACTATAATTGGTGGGCACTGTAAACAACATAACATTGAGGTAGCAATGGATATGTACAGGAAAATGTTGATTAAGGGCGTTAAACCTGATTTAATTACTTACAACACACTTATTAATGGACTCTGTAGAGTGGGTGATTTAGGAAGAGCAATGAAGATTATTGACGAGATGAAGGATAAGAACATGAAGCCTGATAAGATCACGTATACTACACTTATTGATGGATATTGCAAGGAAGGGTATTTAGAATCTGCTCTTGAGATTAAAAAGGGAATGATTAGGGAAGGAATAGAGCTCGATAATATTGCTTACACAGCACTAATTTCCGGCTTTTGCAAGGAAGGAATAGTGGAAGATGCGGAGCTGACTTTAAAGGAGATGTTAGGAGCAGGTCTGAGACCAGATGAAGCAACATATTCCATGGTGATACACGGGTTTTGCAAGAAAGGTGATGCTCAAATGGGTTCCAAATTGCTCAATGAGTTGCAGAGTAGTGGCCGTGTCCCAGGGGTTGCAACTTTTAACGTTGTTATGAACGGATTCTGTAAGCAAGGGCAGCTGAAAAAAGCTAGGATGCTTCTGGATGATATGCATAATTTGGGAGTAGTGCCAGATGACATTACTTACAACATTCTTCTGGAAGGGCATTGCAACAATGGAGGAGACTTGATGGATATTGATAAACTGCAAAGTGAGAAGGGACACATTTCTGATATTGCTGCTTACACTTCTCTGATCAGCATCTCCCAGAAAGGTTCTAAAACTGGGTTAACGGTAAGTTGGCCACACAGGACAAAGAATGTTGAGATGCATCATGTGAGTCAGATTTTAGATTCCTTATCCGTCTGAGATGAGACAACTGTATCTCGCTTGGTATAAGTTTGTAGGCGCAATCATCAGCTGTTTCAGCCTTTGGTAGCATGATGACACCCCACAGGGAGATATGGATTGTTTGCTCGCACAGGTAAGTTCAAGCAACCTGAAAGGGTGCATCCAATATTTTGCTCAAGAAGAATATTAACAAGTAAATATATTCCTGAGGTTATAATTTAAACGGATAGCAGCACCTTCTAATGAGCAGATACTAAGACAGATTCACTTACGGAATACCTTAAACTTGTGAATCACCACTTGTGTTTTACTTCAACCACCAGCAAACACCATCCCAGCACCACTCCAACTACCAATACCCCGAACCACCACCACATACACTGCCCAACTACTGCCAAACAATGATGACTTACGAGGGTAATTTTTGCCCAAATGGTAAAATATGGTAAAAAAATATTTTGTACAGGTATCTATTATTATAAGAAGAAAAGTGGTGTCTATGTGTCCAGGAAACAAGGATGGTCTAGATTGGCTGAATTGGTTTTTCAAGGAGGACGGTCTGGATTATGCCTCAACCCAGATAACTCAACCCAGCCATATACTTATGCTCCGGCGAAGGACGACTAGACCGCTATATTATTGTCTCGCACTCTCGGTCTACATTAGTATTCAACTATCCATTTTGACTTCATGTACAAATGTTGAAAATTAATTTTCTTCCTAAATTGATATTTAGTAAAATATTTACTTGCATGATCATCGGCATCATTACTGAATACAAACATGACATTGATATTGTATAATTATTAAGTTTTTCTCTCAAACCTCTGCATTCTCTCTCACCCATCTTCTATTCTTTCTCCTTTATCCATTGTTCTTTCTCCGCTAAAAGAAGCCCTAACTTGTGAGACATGTAGAAACGTCAAAGCACTTTTTCCAGCTAAAATTGAGAAGATCGACGAAGTAGAGGTTAAGGTAGAACTACACTACAAATTAAATTTTAGGGGTTCTAGTTGAAGATAGTTGGGGGTATCACTGATTATATAGCGGTAGGGAAACTGTTGGTGCAAAAATGTTTACCCTAACACTCCTCATGATGTGTGTAAGATGATGGAATCTCCGTAGTTGCTTTATTTCTCCAGAAATTGTAGATGAAAATTGAGGAGGTAGTACCTGCAAAGACACTCTGATGCTTAAGTCATAGAGAGATCTAGAGTCCAGACCGGTTTTTAGAGGATAAAAGTAATTGTGATTGGGTACCTTTTGAGTTGGATTTTAGTCATTATTTATAGGCATAAAACAAATCTAATTGTTATTATTTGTAGTTATCAGAAATAACCACCAAGAATTACATGTATCTTATAAGATTTGTAGTTATCTTAAATAACCACTTGGATTTATTTTTATTTATTTTTTTGAAGCATGCATATATTAAAAAGAAACTAAATTGTTATTACACGAGGGAATGTGATTCCCCTAGAATCGCCTAATAGATATGGTTAAGAAAATACGGGTTCGTTTGGTCCCATATTGAGGTTGAGTAGTTTCCAGCTTGGATACCGTATGCCGCATAGTTCGCTAGACCATTTGCTGCTTGGTTTCCTTCTCTGTAATTGTGTTGAATAGCACAACATGGAATTTAGCGCATCCGGTGTTTAATTTCTATCACCATTTCTGAAATATACCAAGGGGCTTATGTTGGAGTTTTAATGAAGTGTATGAGACTTTAGAACCGCCTCAAATAACACTTTAGACCATCCTCTTTCCGTGGCGAGTTAAGTTGCTATCTGTTGCCCATGTTTTCGTTGTGAGCGCTGAGGTTAATCCTAGAAGTTGAGCAAGAGCCATTATCGTTTGCGCATTCGAGTCCATGCAAATGAAACCTTCTCCCGCCATACCTGGGTGGCCTCTAGCATCTCCATCAATGTTCACTTTAATCCAGTCTGGTGCTGGGTTGCACCAACCTACTTGAATGGTAATGGTCGATTTGGTTATGTTTGTAGCAGTTCGAGGCGGCGGTTCTCCCGGAAGAACCGGAGGGGAGATCGTTAGAGCCCATTCAAGTTCATGTTGTTGTGCCAAAGATCTTTCCAAAATGTCTGCGAGAGTGGATGGTGCTTGATTGAACACGAGTTCATTTCTTGTCGTCCAAAGTGACCGAGAATAGAAAACAACATCTTTGTGATAGAAGATTTATTTCCCGAGTTTGGAGAATTTGTGAAATTGTTGTTTGGGGGTTACGGTAATTGATTGGTTGTTTCCTTGGTGTTGGGTTGTTGATATGGTTTGAAAGGCTGGCCCAAGTGGATATTGCTACCGGGCATTGAATAAGCATATGTTCAGATGTTTCTGGTGCGGAATTGCATCGGGGAAAAGATTGGTATTGGAAAGGTTGATGTGATGTAGCTTAGATAAGGTTGGTAAACCTTCATTGATAGCTTTCCACAAGAAAAGCTGAATTTTTGGAGGACATGGTAAGGTCCATAAAAAGTTGTTTGGTGGGAGGAGGTTTGGGTGTAAGAGGTTATCTTGTTGGATTAGACAACTGTACCCGGATGCAGTGGTGTATTTTCCTGATAGTGTGGGTCCAGATTATTTTATTCGGGGTGCTGACATTAAGAAGGTGGATGTTTATAATATATTGGATGGCATAAGGTGGGAGGTTGTTTAGCTGATCATGGCTCCAATTATGAGAAAATGGGTCAATTAACTCAGCTACAGATTGTATAGGGGAGCATTGGGTGGGATCGAGATTTTGAATGTGTGGTATCCAATTAGCTTGGATAGGGGTATCTAAACCATTTCCTATTTGGTGAAATAAATGTTGTTTTACCGATGGTACGAGAGACGCCATTTGTTTCCATTGCGGGCTGGCATTAGAAGGAATTGTGATCTCACCTTGGAATATTGGTTGATGTTTGAGGTACTTCTCGTTGAAAAGGCCGGTGCAGATAGAATGCGGTTGGGTATGAATGTTCCATATCCGTTTCATGAAAAGAGCTTTGTTGTGGTGGCTACTCTTTCTGATTCCGAGTCCTCCCTTTGCTATCGGCTTGTGTAATTTGTTCCATCCTATTGGGTGAAACTTTCTCACAGAAGAATCATGTCCCAAAAAAAAATTCCTAGCAATCCGATCAATTTGTTTGTGTACCTGGGTGGGGAAAAGCTGGGTTTGCATTAGGTGATTGGATGTTGGTGTTAGAGAGGTTTTAATAAGTACTAGCCTCCCTGCCTGGTTAAGGCATTTTGTCATCCATCCCTGAGCTTTACGAGCCATTCGTTGTAGTAGAGGTTAGAAGATGTGTCGAGAGTTTCTTCCGTGCTTGAATTGAACTCCTAAATATATAGGTGGAATTGAAGTGGTTGGAATGTCGTAAAAAATTTTCAGAGAGTCTATGTTATTCTGTTGTAGCCGCGGATGATGGATGATTGTTGATTTTGTTGTGTTGTGACCGGTCGTCAGCCGACACAAATATAATTACACTTTCTTACTACTCAAAATATAAATATAGCAAGGGCAAGAAAGGATCGATCCCACAGAGAGGTCTAGGTTGTCAAATTGTTTCGGTTCCCTATAAATAACAATAGGGGTTTTGTGATTATAATAAACTAAATAAAAGCAAATAAAGCAAAGCAAACAAATCAAATCAAGGATAAGAAGATATTGGTCATGGATTTCGTTTTCATTCACAAACATGGTTTCACCACAATAACTAGAATTGATATTTTAATCTCAACTTTTATCAAAGACCCTAGAATACCTTGATCGCAAGAATATCCCGCAAATCTCCTCATGTCATCAACAAACACATTAAAAGATGCGAATATGAATTCTACCTAAAGGAACAACCTAACGTGTAAAAGCACTAATCAAGTTTAATTCCCTAGATGCATTAGGTTCTATGAAATAAGGCCAATCAAAGCAATCGAACGTGGAAAACGCACTAATCCGATTTAACAAAGGTTATGACTCACATATGATCATAAGAATATATCACTACAAACTGTAATCATATTTATGCTACTTGCAATCCGGAATTATCACTTTTGCGTATAATAACCCTAATCTAGCAATAAAGATGAAAGCAAACTCAATCGATTCGCGACTCGACTAACAAGCATTCAAATCATGTAACAATATTCATGGTGAATCATAAACGATAATATGAGAGAAAACTAATTTATTGCACAAAAAATCATGTTTGGAAATTCAACTTATTCCATAACCAATAATAAAACTCTAGCTCATATTCATGGAGTTCATAACAAGAAGAAAGCGAAAAGACTTCATGGTTCTAAACCCTAGAAAAACAAGTAGAGGCAAAAAGAATAAAAAAGATAATAAAAGATATCCCCAAAAGTTGTAGAAGTCTTTCCTTTAAATAGCTCTCTTGTTTCCAAAATTAGGTCTAATCTTCAAAGGTCCAAAAGATAGAAGTCCACCAAGCCCAAGTGTGAGAAAACCCATGTGAAAAGTCGCCCAAAACGGTCCAGAGGAAACCGGGATTACGGTAGGAAATCTATAGGAAGTTGGCCGGAAATATATCTCTGGTGGTGGCAAAGTCCACCCGGCCACCGGTCAACAGGGTCAGGACCGAGTCATCTCGGGTCAACGAGTCAACTCGGCTAGTCATACCGAGTCAAACCGGTCCGATCGAGTATGGGTCGAGTCGGACTCGAGTCGATTGAGTCGACCACTGCCTTGGCCGAGTGAGTGACTAGCCTTGGCTCAAAGCCATTGACAAAGCCGTAGGCAATGTGTCGCACTATGATTGTGCATCACCATTGCAAACCGGCCATAATGGTCAGTGCATTCTCGCACTTGACTAATGAGGATTTTCATACACTCAAAACACCATTTCAATCACCATCGGTGTCTCTTGCAATTGAATCTCCACCTCCACTTTCTCGACTCAACGGCAAACGCTTCATCACTTCCCCGAGCTTCACATAACCCCCAAATCCAACTCCATTTATTTGATTTCATATACCAACAACACTAGCCATTGCACTAACTTCATCTCTGACTTCCTGCATCATAAGTTCTCCACTGGCACTTGCATCTTTTCCACAAAACCCCTGTCACTCAGCCACAAATGCTTCAGGCCATATTTCAGTGACACATTCCGATTCATACCATTCACATGCCATACTCCCTGCAATATCCAGGCCTAGCCATTGCATCACTGCTTCAAGATGCCACCTGCAAGTCAAATTCCAATTCTTCCATCGGCCTCAAGACCCATTTCAAACACAACCCATTCTCTTGCATTACAGCCCCAGAATAAGACACAACCATCTCTGCCACAAAAATTCATCCAAATTCATCATAACCCATTGTATCTCATCCCAGTTCTTAGCAGAGCACGACACTTCCCTCTTTCCATTTCAGTCACCTCCTGCCATTCTCCAACCTTGCACTGAAATGCAGCTGCAACATTTTCCAATAACTCCATAAGCTCTCATTTCACCCCTGAGCTGCATTGTCGCTATGAAGCCGCGACTCCACCGGTCCTATCACCCGGATGAAAAGAACCACCATTGCCCTGTTGACTCATACCAACTGCAGAACTTCTCTTCGCAGCTCCAGCTTGCAAATTCACTGTATACTCCACTAGCTCAGCCAAAGCAGCACAACATCTCTCTAAACCCTTCAACCACAGCTACAGCAAAATGTCTTTCTCTTGGCTGATTGCCACAAGCCCCAATCCAGGCCATCACTAGCTCAGCTCCATTATCACCACTTCCAATCGATGAACATATCAATTTCTGGGATCTGAGATTTTTACCCTTCTGGTTCACCACCACAAGCAACAGTCTCATCACCATTTCCATCTCTGGGTTATTAAACACCAACAGAACCGAATCCTCCTTCTCTCTGCAACAGACTTAAAATAGTTCTTCTCATTCTGATTTTCATCCATCAACACTGTCAATAATTTCATACATCTAATGAACCCTGAAACCACAGATTCGACTCCAAATCAACTCAGAATGGATCAACAACTTCCAAGTGCCTCATTTCATAGCTTTAATTTCCTTCCCCATCGTCTTGAATCGATAACAGTGAACATCATCATCATCTCGAGTCTCAATTTCATGAATCTGCCGAAACCCCTTCAATCTCTTCTTGATTTGCTCTCGGAATCGTTCTCTCTTCATCTCTGAGGTCTCGGCTTCTTGATTAATCAATAGCAACAGTACAACGAACCCTAATTGCACTATTCTTCAATCACTGCTCAAACCCTCTCTTCAATCTTCACTGGTTTCTCTGAATGCTATGAAACCACCAATTCACGACGAACCCCATCCAAATTTCGTCACCGATTCCCCAATCTGAATCTCATCTGCAGCTGTTTGAACTTGAAGAGAAGAAAGGGTGTTTTGTCTGAAACAACAAGACCATTCGACCTAGCTAGGTCTCATAGTATGGGCGGCTATTAACACCCATGGGTGCTTTTAGCACTTCTCTTAACCAAAATCTGGCTACCCCTTAACATGTGGATGGGCTCCCATTAGTAGTCCCTTTGGAACAGTTCACCCCTTAACAGAATGGCTACCCCTTAACGTACAGTGGGGTTACCAATAGCACTTGTCCGACCATTTTGCTCTTTTAGCCTTCAAATTCTCGTTTTGCTCGTAACTTCTCCATACGAACTCAGAATGACTCCGTTCTTTCGCCATTGGCTTCATCTTTTCGTCGTCTCTCCGGGGTGATGAGAAGAAATCTTGAATTTGAGCGAGTTCCACTTCCTTTTACTCAAATGACTCCAAAACACCTATAAAACTCAAAAGCGAACATAAGATACATAATTCACACGAAAAATAGCAAAGAAATCATAAACTCTAGATAGTAAATACGGTGTATCCTACACCTATCATGTTGATTATTTGTCCTGCTGAAGGCTGTAAGATTGAAGTATCCTCTGTAGGTGATTGC
>JAJJWW010002442.1:0-248387 GCA_023531295.1 Papaver armeniacum
ATCAATACAAAAGTCGCATTGTGAATAATTTTGCAAGATACATAAACAAGTTATGAGCGGTTATACAAAACACACATATTGGTAATCCAAAGATTTGCAATGAATAACAATACCAATAAGCCTAGCGATTTCCCTTTCGATTCACAAAACAAGTTTATGAATGTACTTCCTTTACGCATGTAAAACATTATTTCCTAGACGAAATCTTCATCCATACCCATACATAATCACAATAGCATTCATACGATTATGTCGATGTCTTATATCTAAGTTCAAAATATATGCGTTATACTTCATATTGTAATTCCTTAATACTACGTCTAACTAGAGTATAATCATACAAGCAGTAGTTATGTTTTCAATATAGTACGACTTGAAAGATACGTTAGAATGAAACAATTCAAGTCAAAATATTACTAACCTCAAGAGGAAGGATGATGTCGTCGTTGTAGCTCTTTACTTATTCACATTCTTCAAGTCTTCGAGTAATACTTGTATGTCTCATATCCTAATAACTTTCTAGTAAACCTGTACGAAGTTGACTCTAGTAAATAATCAAAGCGACTCTTTAAATGAGTTTTGGTTCACTAAAATATGACAACCAAACTTGACATACCAACGCTTGGTGGGTTCAACCGAGCTATTCTCTAACACATAAAGTGATGAATTAAGCATGAAGTATATTACATGTATCCATTTTTTTAATGCGGGAAAACGACTTATACGGTTTATGGGTTGGTAACACCTTTTGGATTTAGTTTACGATTCTTGTCTTATTTGCGTTTTCATATTTACTTTATGCTTTATGTTATCAATTAATCTCTAAACCTATCTTCATTTCCATCTTTCGTTTTAATTCGCTTTTGTCTTTCGCATTTTCTTTGCTCTTTTTACGATTATTATGCAACGTCGTTATTGAATACTCCTTACTCGACAACCTTAATTTATTTTGGGGATTGTTGTAAATTATCACTATCATTTTCTTTCCTTGTTGCAGTCAATTCTCTATCTTTCTCCCCAAAGCTTGATTTTTTTGGGGGCTCAATAATTTCAACTAAAGCAGGACATCCGGTTAACACATGAAAATATTCTCATGGAATGTCAGGCATTGGCTTTGTTTAACTGAGAAATTATTTAAATCGCCTTTTCAAAGTAGTAAAACATGCATTTGATTTTCTTATCTAGAACAAAATTTGCTTCTAATCATATGGAACTCTGTTTGAATGTTCTCTCTTCCGTGGGTGGTTCATGATTTCGACAATTGGGAAAGCGAAATACCTTGCAAATAGCATGGCATTAGTACCTTGCAAATAGCATGGCATTATATTTAAGTTAACATTAGTGACAAACCCTTTCTACTCACATTTATTTATGGTGCAACAACTCCAGACAACAAGTTTGAACAATGGTTGCATGTAGTACGATTTGGACAACAAATATGTCAACCATGGGTGTTGGTTGGTGATTTTAACCTCATCTTAAACCCATTTGAAAACAATATAGAAATCAAATCCCATCTTTTGCCAACCTTTTTTTCCAGCAAGTGATTGACACTCTTGGTTTATAAGTTTTGTGGTTATAAAGCGCTTTATACACATGGACAAACAACTGTAAAGGTTTGGCCAATACTTGCGAAAGAATTGACCTGACACCGGTCTCACATCAATGGTTGCAATAATACCCATAAAAAACAAGGTGTGATGGCACTTAATTAGGGTTATCTTCGACCATACCCCTATTTTGCTTAATACTCCGATCTGCAAAAATTACAAAATAGGTTTTGGTGTCTTGGATCTGGTTGACTCACCATTCTCTTACACCCTCGTCTCGCTTCTTGGAGTTTGTACTCCTTGGCTCAACAATCGCCCGCTTTTCCTATAAACTTCAATACCTTCTTTTGATCTTTCCTAGTGGAACAAGGTGGTCTTCGTAAAAATATCCATAAGAATATCAACCCTCTAGATAGGAATATTAGAAAACTTCAATAGTCTGGTCCTCTTCAATTCTAGTTGGATAAAATAAAAAGAATTATTGGCAAAATTAGGCAAATAATATGAAATCCGAAATGATTATTACCATCAATTATCTCGTGATAAACTTTTCTGTGAATACGGTAAATACGAATATTTTCTTGCTACTGCGACCAACCCATGATGTATCAATTCCATTCATTCCCTTCGTGAATGCTCTGCCCTTTGGATTTCTAAGAGAGAACGAATAAATTTCGACTAGTTCAGTATTTTTCACAGATCGATACCTCCCAATATTTTACCGAGTTGAGCAATTTGTTCGTATAATTTCTCCGAATTCCTTTGAATTTCTCGATGTGACTCTTCCCTTTGTTGTTGAAATTCTTCCATATGTTGACGAATCTCTTTCATTGTTTGGTTATCTCGATCCAAATTATCCATAAATTAGTGCATTAGATCTGCCAAACTAGAAGAATTATCATTAGAAGTATAACTATCCTCCCATCCTTGTGGTTGTTCACTTACATACCCGTCATAAGGTTGTTGATATGTATGAGAATATACATAAGGTTCCATGGGGTATTGATCATAGCCAAATGATTGGTTTTGATTATACCCATAGGATGGTTGGTAGTTGTCATAAGAATGAGATTGAAAACCATATTGATTACCACTGTTGTATGTGTAATCTTGTGCTCTGTACATGTTATTTCTGTAAGGAAACATGACGATTCACAAGAAAAAGAAAATCAAAACAAAAATCTAAAAACAAAAATAAAAACAAGCTAAACAAATAACAAATCAATTAGCAACCGCTCCCTAAGAAATACGCCAAATTTGATGGGTCGAAAGTAGGCACAACAAATTAATAAAGATATTTCCCACTAATTAACTAGTAATATAGCGGTAGTAGGGATCGTTCCCATAGAGAGCTGTGTAATTGATAGGTTATTTGAATCAAAAAAATAAAGTAAATAACAATGGGGGATTTGGTTTTAGGATAAATAAAAAGACAATAAGAAAGAAAATAGATGATCAAGGAATCCTTCATCGTTACCAAGCGTTAACTGGATTAGAATACTTATCTATCTTTTGTTATAAACATTCATCACCAACCGTAGAATAACAGCTAGCTCAGTGCTATCCCCAAAACTCCTCTTACCACGGATACATAAGCTCTCCAATATCAGTTTCTATTCAACGGAACCACCAAGTAGTACCTCACTCAAGGTGTAATCCAATCGAACGCTTTAAGCTTTGTGAATTAGGTTAATCCCAGTAGTCTTAGCTCAAGGTTTACTTGCTGGTGTTGTTTTTACACACGATTGCTCCACAGAATCCCTCTGTAAGGTCTCGTGATTTCTACTTGTGTAGAGAGTTGTTCGACGATTACAAATCTCCTAACTTCTACTAGCAATAGAACGATTAGTAGATCAATCTAGCGTGCACTCCAAATCAATCTAAGAATCACTCATAAACCCTAGATATGGTAAAAACAAAAGATGATGATAAAACTCTCAATATATTTGTATTAATAATAAAGCTGCATGCTTAGAACATTGAATTCATCCTTAATCAACAAAGGATTTAGCTACTCATATTACAAAGAAGATGAATAATGATGGTTTCCCCTAAAGGGTTAAACCCTAGGTTTTGATGTAGACGTAAACCCTAGCTTATGATATGAGACGATCTCCTCTTTGAAAGGCCTAATACCTATTTATATAGGTTTACATTTCTTGGCCTTAAAGTATCTTAGTCGATTCCGGAAACCGACCTAAAAAGTAGTAAAAAAAAAGACCTAAAACTGTTACTTAGCCTTCATGGTTTGCATACCAGTTTGCAAACCATCTTTTTAGAAAAGTGTCCAGGAACTTTAGTTTGCAAACCAGTATGAAAACTCTTTAATCCACAAAATCATAGTTTGCAAACCTGGTTTGCAAACTTTCTAGTCTTCGGTATTCGATAAAACATGTTTTGGCCGTAACTTCTTCGTCCGAACTCGGAATGGCCTCATTCTTTTGAATTCTTTTCCTATTTAAATTCTTTTCAAGATGGTGATGAGAAATCCTAAATTTGAATGAGTTAAGCTTGGTTTTTGTCCCGTCTCTTGATTTTGAGCGTTTTGCTCCTTTTCGTCGCACTTCTTCCACTTCTCTTGGACTTAGGCACTGGATACTTGGAATACTTCTCTTCCTAGCTTTTTTTAGCACTTTGTAGCTCCTTTTTGGATGATTCACCTAATAAAGACAAATAAGAGCAAAAAAGAGTAATAATACGAAAATATGCAAGAATAATAGTTAAAACAAGTTTGAAATGGACACTAAAACAAACGAGGAAGGATCCCATCACATTTTTATTATCACACTATCTCACATGTTGGGTGTCATTTTTGCAAATTAAAACCAAACAGAACGGATTTGAAGCTAATATTTTGTGGATACGTTCCTCTTACCAAGTTCTATATGCCTACCAAAATGAGTGTATTCCGAAATATAAAACCTCACAATCTACCGGTCTTAATTTCTACGTACGTAAATCCTGATTTTCAACGGCTCCTTTTCAAAGTAGTAGATGATGATGTTATATGTCTCGGAATACGCTCATTTTTGGTAGGCATGTAGAACCTGCTAAGAGGAACATATCCTAAAAATATTAGCTTCAAATCCCTTATGATTTGGTTTTAATTTGCAAAAATGACACCCAACATGTGAGATAGTGTGATAATAAAAATGTGATGGGATCCATCCTCAAAACTATATGAATTATGCACTTATCAACCCACTCCATACTCAACAACACAACATCAATTCTTCTTTGGAATATCTTTAACTGGTTCTCCGTCTGATTCTTTCCCATTTCTTCACACTGAGATATCCAATCTCATAAATCCGCCTCATAACTACCACAGACCCATCTCTTTCTCATTTCAAGATATGTAACAAAACACATTCCATCCTACTCAGTTTATAGCATTACCACCATAGATTATCCCCTGAACCTTGGATTTCTAGAGTCAATTCTTACTCTTGTATATAAGATGCAATCATTCAACCATCTCTAATAATGTTCTTTCTACAATTAACACAACTCAACAGGTTCAACTCAGAACTCCTCAACTCAAAGCCTTAATATTTCCTTATTCTTGGTTCATAACAGATCAACTCAAAGACATCATAATAACACCCAAAACCCACTAATAACAAATTGAAACAGATGTAAATTCCAAGCCTTATTATTTCTTTCTCAGAGTAAATTCCAAATTGAAGCAGAGATGATGCACCCTTTGCTTAATCTTCAACCTTGATTTCACCATATCCCTAAATTGTCGATTTCATCTTCTTCAACTATATTTCAGACCCATGAACCCTAAATCCAAGATGCTCAAATCCATTCTCAAATCAACTCTAAATCCTCAATTCACTCATTACCCATCTCGAATCATCATCCTAGAACATCAATTTCATCTTCTAATCATTCTTTGAGTTCTTCTTACAATCCCTAGCTTCTTCAATTTCTCGATTAATCTTATTCTCTCTAACTGAATCCTTCAATTCAAATAATAATAATCTTCTTCTAAAAATCTTCTTAAACCCACCTCAATTGTTACTTCAAATCAACCCTTCATAAACTCACAAACCCTAATCATTATTCTATGAAATCCCTTTCTCTTCTAAACCTAAATCGACCATATGACAATCTTCACCACCAGAGATCATTCTTTTATCTTATTTCTCTTAATCTAAACACAAATTCCTCAATTTTGATTCTTAAACCAAACACAGACGAAGAACATGAGAGAGGGAGGGAAGAAGAAGAAAAGAAGAGAATGAGCTCTTCTCCACTTGTTTTTTTTTTTTTTTTTTGAGTTTATCCACGGAAATTTACTTAGGCACCCGGTACAAATGATAAGGGCAGAATAGAGGGTTCCCTGAAAAGAAAACTCGGAAGTCTTGAAAACACCGGTCTGTAAAATGACCATTTTACCCTCCATATTAAATAGATGATATCTTCTTCGTCTAGTATCCGAATGACATGTTCGAGTAGTCCATTCTGAGTAAATTTTAGAGATATATCCAATGGTACTAGTTTCCTAACCGAAAAATTGATGGATTAATTTTTTATTTGCATCTTTTCTGCTACTACACCCAAGATGATCTTAACCATCAAAACACATAACAAACATATAAACACACATCAAAACAAAATAAAGAACAAGAAAGTAAAGGGGAGACAAATCTTTTTACGTGGTTCAGTCTCTTGAGACCTACATCCACGGGATATCACTATAATATGAGGTGTTTACAAGATCTCAATTAATGGAGGCTCTCTTGGAGCTCTAGAGGAGAAGTAGAAGACATCAGAGAGAGGGCTAGCCTTATCTAGGGAGACCATCCAAAAGATCCCTCTTAACCTATTTCTCTTTATCTTTTATAGGGTAGGTGCTTATATTAAATTATATTTATGCCCTTAGGACTGACTATATAAGATAAGATTAAGTGGTTGGGTATACATTGTGTATATGGTTGTATTGTAGTAGGATAATGCGGCTCTTAATCTTGCGCCACGTAGCGAGCTCATCTTTTGCACTCACAATTTGCTCCTTTGGTTGAGGGTTGTTGGAACAATAATCCTTAAGCAAAATCATCATCTGGTGCGACTTTGAAGGCGAGAGGAGTGGCTGAGCGAGATTTTTGAATATGCTTGGTTCTGATCTGGCTTCACTTCTGTAGAGTGTTTGGTTGGGGTGGTCTGAGTTGGGTTGCTACAATGCTTGTGTTTCACGATACGTGATCTGTGCTACACGATGTAGATGTGCGAGTTGTAATTCTAAGTAACAGTGCGAGGCCGCTCTGAATTCTTGGTCATTGATTCTTTGATGAAGTTAGTTCTTGACTTCAGTTGTTAGTGTGTAGTACCGAGCTTCGTGGCTCCTTGTTGTGCTGAAGGAACTTCGCAGAAGAATATAACCAGCTTTTAAAGTATTAATACTTGCCCATATTCTTGTGTGAAGTTTCGAGGCATTCACTGTTATTCGTGATCGTAGTGCTTGTTCCTTGGCGGTTTATGCTCCAGCTCTGTCTGGCTTGATTGGCATCGCGTCCAGACGCGATTTGTCACGATTGTGTCTCTGGGACCATCATGGGTACTGCGGCTTGGGGAGAGTCTAATTTCTATATCGCAACAATATAAATTTAAGATTTTGCTCGCAAGCATGATGTTATAATCATTAAGTCTTGTACTTGTGAGGATATAAGAAACAATTTAAAGTCTTGCATTTACAAGGATAAAATAAGATATTGACTATCATTAAGCATATTTATGAATAATTTGTATTCTGAATTAGGTGCATATGTAAACTATTAGTTGCAAATACGAATTAATGGAATGCACAATGAAGCAGTTCCTTAATGTAAGCGATAATTAGTTGTTTTGACAATTAGATGATTGCCTTTGCATCCGTAGCTTACTCCTTGCTCCGAGCGATGAAGATTCATGCAGTATGGGAACAAGTTCAACATATATGCTCTCATTAGCATTTGAGAGGATAAGTTTTTGAACAAATCCAATATAGATTCAAATGAAATCAAATGAAATCAAATAAATTGAGATAAGTTGTAAAGGAATAAGTTTGATATTGATAAGTTCTGAATCTTATAGCTTTTTACTGGTGTGAAAGTCTTATGCGATTAATTCATCACTTGTGGGGTCTTGCCAAACGTCTTCGGATTGTAGTCCGAGGTCTTGCCCCGAGGACTTACTGATAGCCTCAAATCGTTCAGTTGTAAGATCGATTAGATGCATTCGGATGGTGGTCTGAGGTATTATTATGTGCTCCGAGGTATATCGGAGGCTTATATCTATGGGGACTCTTCGGATCGTAATCCGAAGACTTGCCCCGAGGACTTACTGATTGCCTCAAATCGTGCAGTTGCACGATTGATTAGATGCCTTCGGATGGTAGTCCGAGGTCTTTCTTTTTGTGCTCCGAGTTTTGTCGGAGGCTTATATATATGGGGACTCAAAAAAATTTCGGATTGTAATCCGAAGTCTTTCCCTGATGACTTACTGATTACCTCAAATTGTGCAGTTGCACGATTGATTCGATGCCTTGGGATGGTAGTCCGAGGTCTTTCTTTTTGTGCTCCGAGTTTTTTCAGAGGCTTATATCTGTGGGGACTCAAAATGTCTTGAATCGTAATCAAGTCTTGCCCGAGGACTTGCGATTGCCTCAATTTGTAAGTATCGAGGGTATACACTGCCCCCTTTGGTTTTTGAAAGCTTAAGAGCTTATAGCTTTTGAAAGCAAAAGTCAAGGTTTTGCCCCTAACTCCATTTTCTGAATGTATCATTTGTGATGCTACTGCATGTAGCTTGTACCTGCATGGAAAATCAAATTAAGATAGATTAGCAATGAATCAAATTTAAAATCATTATGAAATGATTGTAATTGAACCTTGATACAGTTTTACTGTTGCACATGCGTGTGATTTTATACGAGGGTCACACCATAGTGGTATCCCTTTCGTCCTTGGACAAGTTATGGGATATAAGTCTGAGAAGTGATCAACTTCTCATTTGGCCAGATAACCTCTTACAATACAAGTCGAGGATTTCAAGGATCCTTTTGATGTCGATTATGTGCCCCTATCGGATATATATTCGTAGATTTTATACAGTGCTTCTGTTTATGGGTGAAAACTACTCCTGCAGAATTTGGTAATTTGGGGTGTGGATGAGGAATGAATTTAAACCTTAAACAAATGCACTGCGCGGTGAGTGCTTGTAGATTCGAGAGATCAATCTGTGCAAGTCCGGCCTAAACCAAGAAATGGCCGTTCCAGACTTGTTTCGGTCACAAAGTGAAGGAAATGGGGTTGATCTTAGGGAGGGAAGCGAAGAAGGTGTTTAGAGTGTGAAGGTGTAGACTTGCTTATGACTTGCAACAGGAAAGTGAACAAGCTTACGATTGGTGTAAGCAGGCTCTGGGTGTTTTCTTGTTGTTTTTCTCTGTTGTTTGGAAATAGGGCGGAGAACCTATTTATACAAGTCATTGAGTCTTATTCACGTCTCTCGTGGGAAGTGGAGGAAGTGGAGGAAGTGGAGGAAGTGGAGTGATGGAGTAGTGGAGTTGTGCGTTGGTGATACACGACCAGCCTTGCCCACTTCTCCTGTTCATCTCTAACCGTCCATGACTTCCTAACACGTTCTTGTGATGGCGCGTTGCACGCCGCACGCCGTAAACCGCTGAGACCAATACCCCAAAGATGTATCCCCCAGTTTGTGACATGATTGATGTCCGGAATACGTGGATCGTGGATCCACGAAAGATAGCATGTAATGTGAATTGAATAATCGTGTTATTCGGAAGTCGATACTTGTGAAGTATCGTGTGTATTTTATGCAGGTACTGCATCATGGTGTGGTAAAGTGATGAGTAATGACACCTTACTCACCAATTAAATCCTGACCAGGGTTGTATAACCAAGCTGGTGAAGTTGGACGGATGAGATGATCTTTGAGACACCCATCTGCGACCGTTGATGAAGTTAGGGTTTTGAAGAGGTGCGCGGCATCACTCTTCGGCTTGGTCGAAACCAAGCATGGGATACAACTTTGGCCTAACCGACCATACATGCGTGTAGATGGCATGATGGTGTAGGCGCCTATACCCCATTACCTCATGAAAGTATGATCAGGGTCACTCAATTCATCCGGTGAAATCGAGTGGTCGAGATCGATTTGCGACAAAAAACTAGTGCCGCAAGGGCCGCACGTCACGCCCTCTTCAAAGACGTTGCCCAAGACGACCAATCTTGGTCGGTCTTGGCCGATTGGCCTGGTGTGAAGGTGGTAGGCTGATGTCCACGCCTATACCTGAATATCCCATGAAAACGTGATCCGAGCCATCCAAATCGTCCGTGAAGTTGAGTGGTCGAGATCGGGTTGCGGTTTGGGAGGTGTGACCACGCTAGTTTGAGCGTGCGTTTTGGATTAGCCGGGCATGATATGCCTTGGCCGATTGGGTTAGGGAATAGATGGGTCCACGGTGGTCATGCTTTGGTATGACCAGGACTTGCTTAATCTAATCTTGGACCCTCCATTCATGCCGGAGAAGATGGACGCTCGTGATGCTCAAAACCCTAATTTTGGGTTTCAAAGCCGTGCGCCTTCTCTTGTTTGGGCGACGATTTTGTCACGACCAAACATGGTTGGTCTTGACCGATTGGTCAAGTGTGTAGGCGGGCCCACGGTGATCGTGTTGACATGCTCTGGGCCCTTTGAATCTACATCTACACCCTCCATCTATACCTACGAAGATGGATGGTTGAGACTGTTTTACGACACATGTAATATGCCGCAAACCCTAATTTAGGTTTTCCGTCCATAATGCTTGGTATGAACGTTTTTGGCAAGTTAGGCCAATGGCCGACCGTGCGGGTTCCGCATTGGTTCGGCAGTGGATATTCCATACCGCTTGGGGTGATGGAATTGATCCGGGTCATCCAATCATGCTTATGGAGTTGGATGATCGCGATCATATCCGGACCGAGCACGGCCAATCCTGGATGCTTCAATCGGGCTAGTATAACACACCGAGAGGGGCTCAATCGGGCTAGTATAACACACCGAGAGTCAGCTGCACGGGTATTTCGTACATGGTTTCATTATAGTGCTTGAGGTTCGTGTTACTCAGTAAGAGTAACACTCCGTCATCATGCCACACCGATAATGAGTACTGGAAATACAAGGATGATTAGAAATTCACAGATGGGATTGTTGCCACATGCTCCAACCTCTGGAGGAATTTCATGTATTCACGAGAATGGGATTGTTGCCACATGCTCCATTCTTGGTGAATTAAGTGAGGGAGTATCCAACACTTATTAATGGCTTTATCTTTTACAAGATGTCGCCGCATAATTTTTTTCCGGTTTTTACAATTTTAACCTCAAATGAAAACCCACCATCAACATTAAGTCCCCTGCCTAGCACATAATGGTTACACTATTGTGTGGTAGGCATGAGATGGTGGCATATACAAACGTAAGGAGACAAAATAAAAGAAGTCTACCCGAGGGATTTCGCCGTGGGCAATCCTCCATACGTGCGTGACCACGTGCCTTTGATGAACCGGCTTTCTCCTTTAGGTGTTTGAGTCAGGAATAGGATTCTTCTTTTACTGGGATCCTGGGTGTGGGTGCTTGTACACCGCTGGTTAAATTGCTCTTATCCAAATGCTCTTCTGATTCTTGATTAGGGTTCAAAAGAAAGCCTGACTTGGTCGGTGTTGAATCCTCGCATATCGGGCGCCGTAATCGTTTTAGGGTTTTCTCAAAGATATATGCAGGTGTAGAGGTTTTGAACCATTTTTACGATTTTTCAATAGGGCTTTCCTGCGTAAAACCCGTTTCCTCATCATGTCGAACAACAAGTGGATCGCCTTCTTCATACCATCCAGGATCTTCCGTTAAACGTGCACGACCTGCGTCTGAGCTTCATGATCAATCCCCTGTTCGTGTTCTCCGAGTCAAGAAGATCATACCGGTTTGTCTCTTTTTCCTTTTCTGAACCATTGCTTGTTCGTCATAATGATCAAGTAAATAATCCCTTCATTCTTGCAGAGATACCCTACCGGAACATGTGTCATGGTTATCGATGATGATGACTTAACCAGTCCTCTTCCTTCAAATTCAAACACATTCACCCCTGTGAACCTCGAAGATGCCGACTTGGGTATCTCATCTTATGAATATCCAAATGCAGGTCTTTCATTCGATGTTCGCATGAAATGTTTATCCTCCAGCTACCGAGATGTCGGTGGATTCCTGGCGCGGAAGGAGTTTGTGCCTTTGTACACAAAGTTATGGAGGAAGTACGGCCATATCGCAAACCGTAAACGTGGTCCGACACTGTTCCTCGCTTTGGTCACCGCGGTAAACCGCCTTCTTCCCATGATTGCTTTGAGATGGAGGGTATTTCTATCCGCAACGTTGTGAATCAAGCCTCGAAAAGTGGGAGAATATGGTATCTACCCGTGAATCCATGGAGTTCAACGTGGGCTGGTTGCGGCAGCATAGGTCTTGATATCATCAAGGTTGATCGAGCTGGTATCCTTGTAAATGTTGTTCCGCTGCGAAAGCTATTTTGGAAGAGGAGAAGGCTCGCTGCATAATCGAGAGAAGGTAGAGCAGGTCATGCGGGACTTGAAGAAAAAAGAAAAAAGATATCACGCTAGACCGGAGATGATGCTCTCAAGGAACTATAATCTTCTAGACGGCCTCTTCTAAACCGCACTTTATTGTTAATGATGTTTATGTCAAGAGTTTTTTGAACGTCTTTGCGAAATAAACTGCATTGGTTTTTGATTGGTGAAACAGTTTTTTTTTCATTGACACATCTCTGAATATAATTGATGATTCAAACATGTAATGAAAATAAATGCCCGTATTGTTGACACAGCGGATAGTGGTCAGGCATGATATGCCTTGAGCCACTTTCCATTGATGATCGCTTCTACCTCGCCTCCCGTCCACCTTAATGATCTTGTAGTAACCTCGTATTGTAGGCCTTGGTGACCGTAGGGACCTTCCCATTTTGGTGAGAATTTGGCCGGTGCAGACATGTCTTCTTTGGATATGCTTGGCCGCTTTTAGACCAAATCTCCCACTTTGAAAATACGTGGTCTCACGGTCTTGTTATATGCCCCGAAATTCTGTTCTCGTATATCCGAGTACGTTCTTCCGCTTTGTTTCTCCGGGAATCCAGTGTCTAACTCCGCTATTCGAGAGTTAGAGGCTTCATCCTCGTCCCAATGGATCCCGGTCATCGCTGTAATCCCGGGCCGATGGGATTTTGATTTCTCGCCGGGAGAATTGCGTCTCTTCTCCGTAAACAAGTGAATATGGGGAGACCCCAATGGAGCTTCTAGGTGACGTGACGGTATGCCCACAACGCCATTGGTAACTGGTCATGCCATTCTCTAGGATTGTCATGTACGGTTCGATCGATGATCCGGATCAGCGTCTTGTTGGTACTTTTCACTGTCCATTCCCCGAGGATAGTAGATGGTGGAGAAAACCCGTTTAATGCCATACCTCTCAAGTAACTCTCGCACTGCTTATTGGCGAAGGGAGTGCCGTTATCGGTGATAATATGCTTAGGTATACCGAAACGACAAATGATGTGTTCTTTAATGAAAGCCGCAATGGTTGCTCCCGTAGTTCCTCGCAGGTGGGATGGCTTCTACCCATTTGGTGAAGTATTCCGTTGCAGCTTATGATGTACTCGAAGCCGCTTCGATGAGGGCGGGTTGATTTTCCCGATGATGTCTAGTCCCCGGACTGTAGAATGGCCACGGATCGCTTATCGAGTGCAAGGGGGTGGAAGGTGCGTGAACAAGGTCTCCATGAATTTGACAATTGTGACAGCTTTGAACAAAAGCGGCCGCGCCATCCTCCATGGTCGGCCATTAATATTTTCGTGTATCCGGAGGAACAGCTTTCCTCTTCCCTTGATGTTCCCCTTCGTGTGTTTCCTTCAAAATGATTGGAATTTCTAACCAACCAGGCATCTTAATAGATTACCTCCGAAACTCTTATGATGCAGATCCCTTCGTGGTATACGAACCGCTTGGATTTTTGCTTTATCTTGATGGCATCCTTTTGATCGGCGGAAGTTGCTCCATCACGAAGATAGTTGATATATGGCTCCCTCCAGCCCCCAGGCGTGGTTCACACTAAAAACTTCCGATTGGTGTGGCGGTGCTTGGCAATTTGAGCGGTGACTTCAAGTAGCTCGGACCGAGTTTCCATCTCCCGGCCAGAATAGCCCAGACCGGAGTCATTTGAAAGAGTTACCACCAATGATTGTCCATGATTTCATCGTGAACACGGTTTAGTCGCAATTGTGATTCGTCATCTCCAAGACATCTTGACAGAGAACCATCCGGTTTCGATAGTACAACATACCATGAAGCATGAAGAAGTTCTGCAGGGTTTTGAGACCGACCTTTCCTTGAGAGAGTGGGTTGTTGAGCTCCTGAATGATCAGAGTTCGCCAATCATCAGTCCCGGTGTCCTTGTATTGTGACAGCCATGTTGACTCTATGGTTGTCCTTTTTACTGTCAGAGTTTCTTCCGCTCCTTCGAATTTCAGTTTGGAAGCCAATGTTGCCAGACAATCGGCATGTTTATTGTTACTACGACCAACATGGATTATGGTTGCGTCGGCGAAATAGTTTAATAACTTTTGTGCTTCTGACCGGTATGGGGCTAGTGTTGCTTCCTTCAATGCGTACACTCCTTTCATCTGATTTACCAGTAATTTGGAGTCACCTCTTATCTCCAGACGCGTGACTCCTGCTTGTTTAGCTATTGAAAGCCCTATAAGGAAAGCTTCAGATTCTCGCCGAGTTGTTGGTGCATTCGAAGTCTAATTTGAAGGAATGTGAAAATACTTCTCCGGTTGGAGAGACTAACACCACGCTGCTCCTCCAAAGATATCGCTAGGGGTAGCAGAGCCATCAAAATACGGGAGCCACACTCCTTCCTCCAAAACAGAGACATCCGGAAATTCTCCAGGAGGTCTTCATGTAGTTCTCGTAGTGCCTTCTCCAGAAATGCCGCTAGTAAGTCTGCAACTTCTTGACCCTTGATAGTTCTAGGTGACGCACACGTTATGTCCAGATCGACATTTGGAGAAGCCATTTGCCTGTCCTTCCGTGACCGGCTTTGAAAGTAAAAACTTTGCGGGATCGGATTTAGACACGAGTATCACCCGTTAGACAAGCAGGTAATGCCTAAACTTCGAATGGAATGGATCAAGGCTAAACACGCCTTTTCCGCTCGGGGTATCTCGAGTTCAGCGTCCTCAATATTCGGGCCGAAATAGTATATGGGGCGTTCGATTCCCTCATCGTCTTCCCCGAGCGAGTAGAGCCCCCACCTGCAGTGTCATCAAGGCGGTGTAGAGACACAGCTGGGCTTCCCTTGTACAGAGATTTCATGATGGCCGGAGATGATAGTATTCGTTGGATCTTTTGAAAGGCTTCCCCGCCGGGTTGCGGTCCAAATGAAGTTGGCTCCTTTCTTCGCAAGAAGGGGGTGAACGAGGCGTAAGTTGGGCTAAACCGGGTATGAAACGTCGAATGTAGTTCACCTTGCCCATGAAACTCGGAGCTCCTTCACAGTTCGGGGAGGCGGCATTGTGAGGATAGCCTGAGTCTTGGACGGGTCTACCTTTATTCCTTGTGCAGTCACTTGGAATCCTAGAAATTTACCTGAGGAGACACCGAAAGCGCATTTCAAAGGATTCATCTTTAACTTGTATTCCCGACACCTCTCAAATACTTGACGTAAGACGTTGGCGTGATCTCGCTCGAGCCTTTGACTTGACCACGATATCATCTACATAGTCTTCTACTTGTTTATGCATCATGTCGTGGAATATTGCCGTCATAGCACGTTGGTACGTTGCTGCTGGCGTTCTTTAAACCGAATGGCATAACAAAAGATAGTAAAAATTGCCAAGAGGGGTTCGAAAAGTGTTGTCTTACTCGCATCGTTCTCATACATCCTTATCTCGATTGTATCCGTTGTAACCATCCATGAAGGAGAACATGCCGTGTCCGCCGGGTGGCGTCTACTAACATGTCGATGTTAGGTAGAGGAAAGTCGTCCTTGGGCAACACTTGTTCAAGTCTCTCAAATCTACGCAAAGACCGGATCTCGTCCGCTTTTTCTTCTTTACGGGACCACATTGGCTAACTGTGTTGGATGATGAATAGGCTCGATGAAGCCAAGAACTAGCAGCCTTCGAATTTCGTTCTTGATTTGTTCCTCCACTTCATGTCTGAATTGCCTCGGAGATTGCTTGATTGGATTGGATCCAGGTATGACATGTAAGTGATGGGTGACCAATTTTTCATCCAGACATCGGGCATTTCCTCGTATGTCCAGCGAACACATCTTGGTACTCCTTGAGTAGTTGAACAAGACTCATACGCTTCTGTGGACAGAGTCGAACCGATAGAGACCGGCCTTGGGAGATTCTTCATTCCCGATGTTAACAGTCTCGAGCTCGTCATTTGTGGAATTGGTTCCATCTTGTAGTTGCATGGGCGTCTCGGTACCTCATCTTGTGTTTCATCATTCTTGCAAAAGATTCAATTGGGCGAGAGGCCGGGTTCCGCCTCTCGCTAATTGCTAACAAATACCGTGCCGGTATATTGTTCTCCCCTTCGATCACGTTTCACCTCGAAAGTGCGTCCCCTTTTGGTGTGAGCATGAGTTGAAGTCTCACCGGATAGAGATGGACGCCTCGTTGCGTAACGTGTGCTCACAGTGTTTGGCCTCCAAAGTGGTGTAAGTCGGTCTCCTTCCTTGATTGAAGCCCACGTGGGTAGTGGGGTGCACAGGACTTTGTCTGATCCTCCCTATGTGGTACCTTTTGGCTCGAACAGCTCCACTCCGCATATTGGTGCATACGGAGACAATGATGCAGGAATGCGGATGACTTTCTCGTTTAGCATGGTCTTCAGGCACTGGTGATACGTCGAGGGAATGACCTTGTTGTCGTGAAGCCATGGTCTCCCCAGTATCATATGGTAGTCCTGGCTCTTTTCTATGACCTCAAACTTTGCTCTTGATTGAACGGGTCCTACTGATAAGTTCAGATTGACATACCCGTATGTGCAAGTCTGATTTCCTTCGAAGTCCGTCATCGTGGTGGGCTGTCGTACAATCTCGCATAGGCTAACCTTGGCTGTCTTGAGAGTCTTGAGAGTAATTACATTCGAAGATGCTCCTGTGTCGACGAGGGCCCTTCCTACTCCGAACCTTGATGTGTGCGGTAACATGTAGGGCCCGGTTGTGACCCTCCTCTCGCCATCATGTCGTCTTCCGTAAATGTGACATTGTTTACGATATTTCCGATGCAGCTAGGACTCCGGACGATAAGGAGTCGTGTACATCCGCAGCTATTTTATTAATTGCAGCAAACGTCTCGCCCGTTGATTCCTCGAGAGGTGCAAGAGTTCACACAAGCTTTCTACTAGAGATGCCGCTTCCGATCCACCGGTCTCTCGGTTCGTAGTAAAACCGTTGATCCGAGGGGAATTAGTCCCGGTGTAAAAATCTCCTGAATGCTCATTTTCGACGTCATCTTGATGAGGAGATCAAGTATGCCATTTTACCGCTTCTTTGATTAGCTCCATGTTCTTCGTGTGAATCTCCTGTACCCGTGCTAGTTCGCTTTAATGTTGGAAGTCTTCTCGATTGTGCCGTCGGATACACCGTTAGGAGGGGGTATCTCCGTTGGAGGAGCCGTCGTGGATTTGAGATCGGTCGAAGCGGTCCTAAGACCAACCATCTCAGAATTGATTGAATGGTATTGAAGAGATTGACTTTACAACCGAGAGATCAACCTCCCACTGTGGTCGCCAATTGTTTATGGGTGAAAACTACTCCTGCAGAATTTGGTAATTTGGGGTGTGGATGAGGAATGAATTTAAACCTTAAACAAATGCACTGCGCGGTGAGTGCTTGTAGATTCGAGAGATCAATGCAGGCAAGTCCGGCCTAAACCAAGAAATGGCCGTTCCAGACTTGTTTCGGTCACAAAGTGAAGGAAATGGGGTTGATCTTAGGGAGGGAATCGAAGAAGGTGTTGAGAGTGTGAAGGTGTAGACTTGCTTATGACTTGCAACAGAAAGTGAACAAGCTTACGATTGGTGTAAAGGTGCTCTGGGTGTTTTCTTGTTGTTTTTCTCTCGTTGTTTGGAAATATGGCGAGAACCTATTTATACAAGTCATTGAGTCTTATTCACGTCTCTCGTGGGAAGTGGAGGAAGTGGAGTGATGGAGTAGTGGAGTTGTGCGTTGGTGATACACGACCAGCCTTGCCCACTTCTCCTGTTCATCTCTAACCGTCCATGACTTCCTAACACGTTCTTGTGATGGCGCGTTGCACGCCGCACGCTGTGAAACCGCCAGACCAATACCCCAAGATGTATCCCCTGGGATTTGTGACATGATTGATGTCTGGAATGTGTGGATCGTGGATCCACGAAAGGTAGCATGTAATGCTTGAATTGAATAACCGTGTTAGCCAGAAGTCGATACTTGTGAAGTATCGTGTGTATTTTGCGGCAGTCTTTGCATCATGGTGTGGTAAAGTGATGAGTAATGACACCTTACTCACCAATTAACTCCCGACTGTGGGTTGTATAGCCAAGTCGGGTGAAGTTGGACGGATGAGATGATCTTTGAGACACCCATCCGCGACCGTTGATGAAGTTAGGTTTTGAAGAGGTGCGCGGGCATCACTCTTGACTTGGTCGAAACCAAGCATGGGATACAACTTTGGCCTAACCGACCATACATGCGTGTAGATGGCATGATGGTGTAGGCGCCTATACCCCATTACCTCATGAAAGTATGATCTGGGTCACTCAATTCATCCGGTGAAATCGAGTGGTCGAGATCGATTTGCGACCAAAAACTAGTGCCGCAAGGGCCGCACGTCACGCCCTCTTCAGGCGCACGTTCCAAGACGACCAATCTTGGTCGGTCTTGGCCGATTGGCCTGGTGTGAAGGTGGTAGGCTGATGTTCACGCCTATACCTGAATATCCCATGAAAACGTGATCTGAGCCATCCAAATCGTCCGGTGAAGTTGAGTGGTCGAGATCATTTTGCGGTTTGGGAGGTGTGACCACGCTAGTTTGAGCGTGCGTTTTGGATTAGCCAGGCATGATATGCCTTGGCCGATTGGGTTAGGGAATAGATGGGTCCACGGTGGTCATGCTTTGGTATGACCGGACTCGCTTAATCTAATCTTGGACCCTCCATTCATGCCGGAGAAGATGGACGCTCGTGATGCTCAAAACCCTAATTTTGGGTTTCAAAGCCGTAGCGTCTTCTCTTGTTTGGGCGACGATTTTGTCACGACCAAACATGGTTGGTCTTGACCGATTGGTCAAGTGTGTAGGCGGCCCACGGTGATCGTGTTGACATGCTCGGGCCCTTTGAATCTACATCTACACCCTCCATCTATACCGCGAAGATGGATGGTTGAGACTGTTTTGCGACACATGTAATATGCCGCAAACCCTAATTTAGGGTTGTCCGTCCATAATGCTTGGTATGAACGTTTTTGGCAAGCTAGGCCAATGGCCGACCGTGCGGGTTCCGCATTGGTCGGCAATGGATATTCCATACCGCTTGGGGGTGATGGAATTGATCTGGGTCATCCAATCATGCTTATGGAGTTGGATGATCGAGATCATATCCGGACCGATACGGCCAATCCGATGCTCAATCGGGCTAGTATAACACACCGAGAGGGGATCAATCGGGCTAGTATAATACACCGAGAGTCAATGTCACGGGTATTTCGTACATGGTTTCATTATAGTGCTTGAAGGTTCGTGTTACTCGAAGAGTAACACTCGGTCGTCATGCCACACCGATAATGAGTACTGGAAATACAAGGTGATTAGAAATTCACAGATGGGATTGTTGCCACATGCTCCAACCCGGAGGAATTTCATGTATTCACGAGAATGGGATTGTTGCCACATGCTCCATTCTTGGTGAATTAAGTGAGGGAGTATCCAACACTTATTAATGGCGTTATCTTTTACAAGATGTCAGCGCATAATTTTTTCCGGTTTTACAATTTTAACCTCAAATGAAAACCCACCATCAACAGCTTCTCTATCGGAAGGCACCTGCCCCATAGTGATAGGTGCCTAAAACACCTAATTTAATATCTAGTATTTATGCTTTCTTCGCTATTTTTCGTGTGAATTATGTATCTTATGTTTGTTTTTGAGTTTCTTAGGTGTTTGAGGTTATCTTAACCAAAAGGGAGTGGAACTCGCTCAAATCCGGAATTTCTTTGTATCACCTTGAAGAGGACGAAAAGGCGAAGCCAGTGGCGAAAGAATGAGATCATTCCGACTTCATATGAAGAAGCTGCCCGGCATTTGAAGCGTTTGTTTGTGGAATTTGTTATTGAGCTGAATCGGTTCAAGCAAGAACTGACGATAGAATGGAAAATGTTGTCACTGGCGGTGGCCTACATCCTAAAGCTGGGTGCCTGTATTAATTTTTATTCCTACACAAGATCTCAAAATACGAGAAGAAGTTATTTCTTCTTATCATCTTAAATGCGAAAGGCGGCCATGGAGTTCGAGAGAACGTAGAGAGATTGGGAAGGAAATCGAGTTATTGTGCTCGAATTGATGAGAGAGGAAAATCGAAGAAATGGGGGATGGCTACTTTTCTGTTCAACCGTGAGAATTGAAACTCGGATTTACATTCCGGAGTGAAAAATCATCTAAGTACCAGAGAGTCACATTGCCATTGAACTAGAGGCAGAATGGAGTAGATTCAAAGGTGTTTGAAGGTTTGACAAGAATAAGGAATTGGGTTTATGCTCAAACTCGAGTCAAGAGGATTTGGGTTCATTTCAGCCGGGCAAATCAGGGAGAAAAGAAGGAGCTAATGCTATTGAGTTTTGTTAGTTAAGTATGAAGATTATGAATGAAATGGGTTTTGTTGGAATTGATTGCAATGCAGGGAAGGAGTTAAGTAGAGATCATACAACAGCAGAATGGTCACCTCTGAGTTACTAGTTTCATGCAAAAAATGTGTTTGACTAAATGCCCGAAAGAATGGTTGGTTTTGATGTAGCTCTTAATGCTCACTGAACCAGGCTTTGTCATGAACATATGTGAGCTGTAAGGAAGAGATTCGAGTCTTTAGTGAAGCGGAAATAATGGGGATTGATTAGGTGTTGCGGCTATAGATAATAGGGGATTGCAAGTGGTTTTGGTGATGGCATTGGTGATGCACTTTGAGCGAGATGTGCATTACGAGGTAAAGATCAAATGGATTTGGTGGTTTCGGGTGTGTAAGTGAAGCTATAAGCCACGGCATTGGAGATACGGGGAAGCAAGGAAATTGAGTTCTGTTGTTGTAGAATGGAATTGAGCTGCAAGGAATGATTTCGAGAAATAAGTGGCTATGATTCGGTGGTTAAAGATGAATGTGCGGTGACTATGGCGGTGGTGAAAATGGAGCTACGAGGGAGTGCGACACGAGTATTTGAACTGAACTACTGAGCAGGTTGAGAGGCTTATTTGAGTTGCGGCTAGGTGCGTAAGCGACTCAAATGGGTAATGATAATGAGTGCGGTGGAGTTCTTTGTTAAAGCACATGAGTTCTGGGTACTTGCTTTGTGTTTGGGATTGTGTGTTGTTGCGGACAAGATGGAGTTGCAAGCGAGAGCCGGTGTATGATGATGGCTAGGCCTGGAGATTGCGTGGAATTGGCGAGTACGGGTGGCGTTGCACGAGTGAATTGCGGGAGAGGATTGTGGAGGAAACTCGGATGCGGTGCGAGTGTATTAGGAATTGCAGTGGTGACGGCAATGCGGGTGCTTTGTTGTTGCTTCGCAATGGAATACTGGAGATGTTGCGCAGAGCTGGAGATGCGATGATCTTTGTGAATTATAGAGAATGTGAATATCATGTGTTGGCGGATATGGCAATTTGGTCGGGGATGGAATGAGAGCTGCGAAGCGTGCGGAAACGGAGCGAAATGGCGGCGGTGAGCCTAGTTCCGATGGCCGGATTTTGGAACCGTAAGTGGGCACGGTAATATTTCGGTGAATCGCGAGGGGTGCGAGTCGTATGCAAGAGTCGACGGCCGGACATATGTGCTACAGTCGCGCTTTTGGGTGCGTTTTAGCAAGAAATGAGGAATTGGTTTAGATGGTATTTTGTGATTGTTTGAATTAGAGATATGGAGATGAGCTGCTGGGAGTGTGCACTCGCTGGTGTGATTCCAGATGACAAAAGCGGCGAGAGATGATTTTTTTCACGGATTAGGTGGCCGGATTCGGTGATGACGTCATCAATTCCGCGACACTTTTCGGACCCAAAATTCCAGAGACATATTTTTCACTCACTGGGCTTGGTGGACCAACTTGGAGACGGGTTTTGAGAAGAATTAACCTAATTTTGGGAAAGTATCCTTATGGGGAGAAAAGCATATATATAGAAAACTCTTTTCTAAACCTAGAGATATCTCCAAGAGGAGACTTCTACTTTTGGTTCTAGGGTTTAGAAACATGATAGGATTTTCTCTTCTTCTTGCTATGAACTCCTATGCCATGAGTAACTAAGTTCTTATTATTGGTTGAAGATGTAGTTGGATTTTGCAACCAAGTTATGATTTTTATGAATTAGTTTTCTCTCAATATTATCGTTTGATTTCTACGGGTTATAATAATTGCATGATTGAAGTATTGCAATATGATTGAATATTTGTTTAGTCGAGTCTAGAATTGATTGAACTCACATCCATATCTATAGCTATTTTAGGGTTTTCATCGGCGATAACCTTGAATACGAGTAGCATGATATGATTAGGGTTTGTAGTGATACATCCTCGTAGTCATATGTAGAAATTGACCTTTGTTCGAATTGTTTGCGCAATGTATTACAATTGCATTGATTAGCCTATTTACGAAACTTAATGCTCTAGGAATTGAACTTGATTAGCGCAAGGCGTTAGGTTATTCTTTAGGTAGATTTCACATATGACCTAATGTGTGTGTTGATAACTTTGGAAATTACGGAGTATTCTTGCAATAAGGTATTCTATGGCTTTTGATGATAGCGAGATTAAATACGAATTCTATTCATACATTCATAAACTTGTTTGCAATTGAAGATGAAACCTTTACCCAATATCTCACATCCTTGATTTGCGTACTTTATTTGCTTTTTTGTTTATTTTTATTTACACAATCAGAAATTCTTCCGGGTGTTTTATATAGGAAACCATAACAATTTGACAACCTAGACCTCTCTGTGGGATCGATCCTTTCTTGCCCTTGCTATATTTATATTTTGAGTAGTAAGAAAGTGTAAATTATTTTGACGCTTACGACAGCGATCAAATTTTGGCGCCGTTTTGGAGTGAGCGTGACGGTTGTTAATTGTTTTTGGTTTCTTATTTTTGTTTTACTTTTCTTATTCTTTGGTTTCTAACCGAGTTTTGAGAATCTCGTTTCGGGTACCAATTTCTATGGACGGAGCATATTGGAGCAATCAATACGGCTTTCAACCTCAACAACATGAAAACTATCACCCTTATGGGGAATACAATCAAAACCAATCCTTTGGTTATGGTCAATATTCCACGTACCCTTTTAGTTGTTCTCATACATTCCAACCTTCTTACGGTGGGTATGTAAGTGAGCAACCACAAGGAGGGGAGACTAGTTTTACTCCTATCAATTTTTCCTCTAATTTGGTAGATGAAATGCAACAATTTATGGACAGCATGGATTCAATTTGCGGACAACCCAGCGTGGAACCAATTTCATCGACCGGATGTGCTCATAGTATGTTTGGCCCAATTTCTGATCGTAGTTATGATCATCCACCCATTCAAAGGGAATATAATTGGCCTAGCAACACTGAAGTAAGTAATTCTACTTTTTCTTTGTCGAATGAGCTTTACCAACAAATGGAACACTATTTTCAAAATTTGGATGGATCACTCCAAGAGCTTCAAAAAAGGTGTTTCCGCTTTAAGACAAGTCATTGAAGAATACAAAGAGGACATGAAAATTATGTTGAAAAAGACCAAACTTTGGGAAGTGGTAGCCAATCTTATGATGACTATGATAGTGATGATGATTATTATGCAAATACATCGTTTGAACCAATTTATGGTGGCAATAGTGAGGAATGTACAATGGAGTCTTTTTGCGGTAAAGTTGATTGTGTTGAAAAGGACCAACCTTTGGAGATATTGGATGACATTAGTGTAGTTGACTCAATCCTTGATCTTTATAATGATCAAGAACCTATTCAAAAGGTACATGAGTATGATGAAACTGGTATTTTACAAGATTTTGCAACATGGTTTGAGTTTAATGAAGAGGAGTATGTTGAGAATGAGACCGGTATGACCAATATTGTGGAAGACCCAATTGAGCTTGCAAAGGATTGTAATGATGATGTTTATGTCGAAACTTTGGTTACAAGCGAAACGACGAAGAATGGTTGCAAGGTTTAATAGAGGACCATGATATAAAAAGAGGTGAATAATTCACTTGAGTTTTTCAAGGATGAAGAGGATTCCATAATACAAGAGATTGTGCAAGGTTTATCTAACCATTTGCCTATTATTTCTTCTCCTTTACCTCTTATTGGTTTGAATGTATGTGCTTCGAGAATATTGTTGGATGACTTTGTTTCTCGTTTTCCTCCATTAGAGATACTTGATTCTCATACTATGCAGGTTATGGAACAAGAAACCGTGGAAGTACCTGACTCCTATATTCTTTATACACTTCCAAGTGTGGCCAAAAATAAGTGTGGGGGAAGCTTTTATCGGTTCATAGCTTCACTTTTGCTTTATATTACTAATATTTGTGTGAAGCTAGTGTTTCCAAAACAGGTTCTATGGAAGGATCCCCAACTTTTCCGATTATTGGTGTATGGGGAATGAATCTTACAAGAAGCTAAGTCGGGCCGTCGACTTTAAAACAAGCGCTTAGTGGGAGGCAACCCACCGGTTTTGTATCTTTATCCTTATCTTTTTATTTTTATGCATTTGCTTTTATCTTTATTTTCTTGTTTTTGCATATCATTTGCGGAATTTCCCACCTTGACTTTCTTTGGACGATTCAATTTTACATTGAGGACAATGTAAAGTTTAAGTGTGGGGGAGCATTTATATGTTTTAGTTTGTTTTATGTATAAAAAAAAAAAATCAGAAAAATAGAAAAATCAAGAAAAAAAAATTGTGCTTTTTGAACTCCGAAATCTAGAAACTTGTGCCTTTAGGATGACACCATTAGTGGATGGAACCATTTTGAATGCAGGAGTTGAGGAACCAATTAACTAAAAGGGAAGAATATTGCTCGAAATCACAAATTAACATGATAGTTGTTACCATATTTCGGAATATCACCATATCACATTCTATTTTTATTTTTCCATATTTATCTATTGTTCTCTAAGTGCTTTGGTGGGTCACTAAACATCGACGTGTTATTACTGCTAGGATGAAATAGAGTGATTGAGTTACTAGAAAAAGAAAAAAAAAAAATGATGAAAAAATATATATGAAAAAAAAAAAAAATTGAAAAAAAAAACAAAAAAAGGACCGATCAATTAGACCAAAACGGAATAAAAAGACACTTGGGAATAGCAGTATGTGTGAAACGTAGTCCCTGTCTCCGTCGCCTAAACAAGCGTGGAATGCAGGATCCAAGGCAACTATCATGTACTTGCTGACAAGAAGCATGCGCTTGGATCCAAAAGATCTAATCATGCCGTCTAAAAAAAAAAGAAGAGAAATTGGATCCGAGTTTGATCCGATCATAAAAAAAAAAGAGAAGAAATTATTATTGTGTTGAATAAAGTCACTCTTGGTTCCCTTGTATATGCCAATTGATTTGATGTAGCATTCAAAGCCAAGTAGCTCAATCCAATAGGATTAGGTTCATCTTAGCGGTGACCTTGAGACGAGATATGGGAAACATCGATCACTTGTGAACATTCGCAACATCTACATCTATATTCATCTTCTTAATCTTTTCATTGTGATTGTGGTTTGTTAGTTTCGAGTATTGTGGCTTGTTCAACTATCTAATTAGAGTTTATTTACTAATAATTGAATTGAATTTGCAAGGTACCTCCTCCTGTAGTCAATTTGGATTCGTTCATTGATTTGTCACAAATAGACGGAGTTGGAAATATAGGTTTTGTAGGTATATCTCTAGTAAACCTTCACGAGACTATAACTCGTCCACTAGGGACACCTAGGGTTTAAAGGCTTGTTATTTATGCTAAAATTAACCGTAGCCTGACACGGAGTTGTTGTATTTTAATTTTGTTTGATTTGCTCGAGGACTAGCAAAGTCTAAGTGTGGGGAATTCGATAGGTGTAGAAAACACCTAATTTAATATCTAGTATTTATGCTTTCTTTGCTATTTTTCTTGTGAATTATGTATCTTATGTTTGTTTTTGAGTTTCTTAGGTGTTTGAGGTTATCTTAACCAAAAGGAGTGGAACTCGTTCAAATCTGGAATTTCTTTGTATCACCTTGAAGAGGACGAAAGGCGAAGCCGATGGCGAAAGAATGAGATCATTAGACTTCATATGAAGAAGTTGAAGCATTTGAAGCGTTTGTAGTTGTGGAATTTGTTAGATTTGCTGAGTATCGATTTATGAACAAGCGAGTAGAATGGAAAATGTTGTCCTTGGCGGTGGCCTCGCATCCTAAAGTTTGGGTGCTGTATTAATTTTTATTCCTACACAAGATCTCAAAATACGAGAAGAAGTTATTTCTTCTTATCATCTTCCGTCCGAAAGGCGGCCATGGAGTTTCAGAGAACCGTAGAGAGATTGGGAAGGAAATCGAGTTATTGTGCTCGAATTGATGAGAGAGGGAAAATCGAAGAAATGGGGATGGCTACTTTTACGTTCAACCGTGAGAATTGGCTGGGTTTACATTCAGGTGAAAAAATCATCTGTTGCCATTGAACTAGAGCGAGAATGGAGTAGATTCAAAGGTGTTTGAAGGTTTGACAAGAATAAGGAATTGGGTTTATGCTCAAACTCGAGTCAAGAGGATTTGGGTTCATTTCAGCCGGGCAAATCAGGGAGAAAAGAAGGAGCTAATGCTATTGAGTTTTGTTAGTTAAGTATGAAGATTATGAATGAAATGGGTTTTGTTGGAATTGATTGCAATGCGAGGGGAAGGAGTTAAGTAGAGATCATACAATGAGAGAATGGTCACCTCACGAGTTACTAGTTTCATGCAAAAAATGTGTTTGACTAAATGCCCGAAAGAATGGTTGGTTTTGATGTAGCTCTTAATGCTCACTGAACCAGGCTTTGTCATGAACATATGTGAGCTGTAAAGGAAGAGATTCAGTCTTTAGTGAAGCAGAAATAATGGGGATTGATTAGGTGTTGCAGCTATAGATAATAGGGGATTGCAAGTGGTTTTGGTGATGGCATTGAGTTGATGCACTGAGCAGAGATGTGCATTACAGGTAAAGAGCAAATGGATTTGGTGGTTTCTCGGTGTGTAATTGAAGCTATAAGCCACATCATTGGAGATACGGGAAGCAAGGAAATTGAGTTCTGTTGTTGTAGAATGGAATTGAGCTGCAAGGAATGATTACGAGAAATAAGTGAAACTGATTCGGTGGTTAAAGATGAATGTGCAGGTGACTATGGCAGTGGTGAAAATGGAGCTACGGGGAGTGCGACACGAGTATTTGAACCGAACTACGGAGCAGGTTGAGAGGCTTATTTGAGTTGCGGCTAGGTGCGCAAAGCGGCTCAGCCGGTAATGATAATGAGTGTCTGTTTGGATTCTTTGTTCAACACATATGAGTTACGGGTACTTGCTTTGTGTTTGGGATTGTGTGTTGTTACGAGACAACAGATGGAGTTGCAAGGGCGAGCTGGTGTATGACAGGTGGCTAGGCCTGGAGATTGCGGAATTGGCGAGTCCGGTGGCGTTGCTCGAGCTGGGTGCAGGAGAGGATTGTGGAGGAAACTCGGATGCGTGCGAGTGTATTAGGAATTGCAGTGACGGCAATGCGAGTGCGGTTGTTGTTGCTTCGCAACTGGAATACTGGAGATGTTGCGGAGAGCCTGGAGATGCGTCTTGTGAATTATAGAGAATGTGAATATCATGTGTTGGCGGATATGGCAATCGGGTCGGGGGATGGAATGAGAGCTGCGAAGCGTGCGGAAAGCGGAGCGAAATGGCGAGGCGGTGAGCCTAGTTCCGATGGCAGGATTTTGGAACCGTAAGTGGGCACGGTAATATTTCGGTGAATCGCGAGGGGGTACGAGTCGTATGCAAGAGTCGACGGCCGGACATATGTGCTCTGAGTCGCGCTTTTGGGTGCGTTTTCGCAAGAAATGAGGAATTGGTTTAGATGGTATTTTGTGATTGTTTGAATTGCGAGAGATATGGAGATGAGCTGCTGGGAGTGTGCACTTTCGCTGGTGACGATTTCCGATGACAAAAGCGGCGGAGATGATTTTCCGACGGGCCGGATTAGGCGACCGGTGGCCGGATTCTGTGATGCCGTCATCAATTCCGGCGACACTTTTCGGACCCAAAATTCGAGACATATTTTTCCTCCTGGGCTTGGTGGACCAACTTGGAGACGGGTTTTGAGAAGAATTAACCTAATTTTGGGAAAGTATCCTTATGGGGAGAAAAGCATATATATAGAAAACTCTTTTCTAAACCTAGAGATATCTCCAAGAGGGAGACTTCTACTTTTGGTTCTAGGGTTTAGAAACATGATAGGTTTTCTCCTTCTTCTTGCTATGAACTCCTATGCCATGAGTAACTAAGTTCTTATTATTGGTTGAAGATGTAGTTGGATTTTGCAACCAAGTTATGATTTTTATGAATTAGTTTTCTCTCAATATTATCATTTGATTTCTACGGGTTATAATAATTGCATGATTGAAGTATTGCAATATGATTAAATGTTTGTTTAGTCGAGTCTAGAATTGATTGAACTCACATCCATATCTATAGCTATTTTAGGGTTTTCATCGAGCGATAACCTTGAATACGAGTAGCATGATATGATTAGGGTTTGTAGTGATACATCCTCGTAGTCATATGTAGAAATTGACCTTTGTTCGAATTGTTTGCGCAATGTATTACAATTGCATTGATTAGCCTATTTCGAAACTTAATGCTCCTAGGAATTGAACTTGATTAGCGCAAGGCGTTAGGTTATTCTTTAGGTAGATTTCACATATGCGACCCTAATGTGTGTGTTGATAACTTTGGAAATTACGGAGTATTCTTGCAATAAGGTATTCTATGGCTTTTGATGATAGCGAGATTAAATACGAATTCTATTCATACATTCATAAACTTGTTTGCAATTGAAGATGAAACCTTTACCCAATATCTCACATCCTTGATTTGCGTACTTTATTTGCTTTTTGTTTATTTTTATTTACACAATCGAAATTCTTAGGGTGTTTTATATAGGAAACCATAACAATTTGACAACCTAGACCTCTCAGGATCGATCCTTTCTTGCCCTTGCTATATTTATATTTTGAGTAGTAAGAAAGTGTAAATTATTTTTGACGCTTACGACCGCGATCACATAGCCGGCTCATGGCACATACTATAGTGAGGGCGATACCTCTGATAGTTGATTCGCATTTCAGCCTAAAGTGAGTCAACCACAGGGCACCTCCTTAAGTACATGACATCATCTGATTCACGATCGAGATGGCATTACCCTAGGTCATTGTTTTCGTCTCGGGTAGCTTGGGGAGTCCCCGCGTCATCCAACTTCTATGGTCAGATGACATTGCCCTAGGTCATGTTCCGTATCAGGCAGCTTGAGCATTGCTCGTATCATCCTGTTTAAGATGAAATGGTGTGGCTAGCACCTTACCATTCGTGATGGTCTTTAGGAGATGTTTCCTCGCATATAGGTCATGCCCCTGTTACCATTCGTAATGGTCTTGAGGATATTTTTCCTCGCATAGTAATGTAACACAGATTAGGAGATAACAAACTAGTTGCTAGGGTTGTGAAGATAGTTTAAGTTCCGTCAGGAACTTAGTTAAAATCTGATTCTAGGATCAAGATTCTAAGGTTGTAAGATTGATAATCAAATTTGATAATAATATCGATAATTAAGATGTGTCTCAAAACAAAATGGGAAAGCCTTTAAATAGGTTCTCAAGAACCGACTAAACAAAAAAGAAAAAGAAATCTAAACAAACTAGGAAAGAAAAAGCCTTGCAAGGCAAGTAAACTGAAACAGACGGATGGGATCAACTGTTATAGTTGATACGTTCACAAAGGATCAACAATTATAGTTGACACGAAGCAAGGGATCAACAACCATTGTTGATACGGATAAAGATGTACTACATCGGTCCCCCTTCTTGAAAACAACTGCTTCGCCCTCGAGTTAATGATTAGAAAGAACTTCATTCTCTCCATGAAATGTAAATATTTCTTTCACATTGAACATATTAGAGATGTTCCAATTTGATGGAAGATCAATAACATATGCATTGTCACTTATTTTCTTCAAAATCTTGAATGGTCCATATTTCTTCATCTTGGTCTTGTTGTAAGTACAAGAGGGAAATCTTTCTTTTCGAGATGAATCATAACCAATTCTCCTTCATCAAAAGTCTTAAGTCGTCTATGTTGATTTGCATCCTCCTTGTACTTGTTATTAGAATCGCAAGCTTTGACTTTAGTTCACGATGTATGAGTGAAGCTTTCTCAATAAAGTTATCTCGCCTTAGTATTTGATTTACGTAGCAGGAAGCACCACCAAATCCAAAATATGATTAGGAACTTTAGAATAAACAAACTCAAAAGGTGTCTTACCTGTGGATCGATTATTTGAAGTGTTATAAGAAAATTACATATTTGGAAGGAGATTATCCCATTGCTTCTCTTTCTTTCCAATAACCTTGGCTCTAATCAGATTTCCTAAAGATCGATTGACCACTTGGATTTGTCCATCTGTTTGAGGGTGAGCAGTTGTACTATACTGAAGTTTAGTTCCCAAACGCATCCATAAAGACTTCCAAAAGTAGCTCAAAAACTTAGTGTCTCGATCAGAAGTAATTGTCTTGGGAATTCCATCCAAACGTACTACTTCTTTGAAAAATAAATAAGCAACATTTGAGGCATCTGTTATTTTCTTGCATGCTATGAAGTGAGCCATTTTTGAGTAACGATCAACAACCACCATAATAGAATCATTCCCTCTGGCAGTACGTGGTAAACCAAGCATAGTCCATGTTAATATCCACCCAAGGAGCATCAGGAATTGGAAGTGGAGTATACAAACCTGTGTTTTGAATATTCCCTTTAGATTGCTGGCAAACCATGCATTTTTGTACGTACTTTTGAATGTCCCTTTTAAGAGAAGGCCAGAAATAACATTCTTCAACCAAAGCTATGGTTTTATCACGTCCAAAATGTCCACCAAGGCCACTGCCATGTAATTCTTGGATTAAATGAAGACGGAGAGAACATTGTGGTATACATAAACTATTGGCTTTAAAAATAAATTCTTCTTGAATGAGAAAAACATCAACATTGCCTGTAGAAGAACCAAACTTGTCCCAGAGTTGCTGAAAATATTTGTCTTCACTATGCAGATCTTTTAAGAAATCAAAGGCTAAACTTTCATGTTTGAGAGTAACAAAAAGATGTGGGAATGTTATAAATGCCCCTACTATCCATGGGGTCTATCACAAATACCCTTTACAAACTTTACAAATACCCTTCATGGCATAATTGAAATTTTCTTTAAAAACATAATAATCATAATTCCTTATTTAGCCTCTCTCACTTCGTTCTTCTTCATTTCGTTTAACAGAAGAAAAAAAAGCTCATAGCTCCCACCACCATCATCTCCATCTCCGGACAAAAACTAAGATCTATCATCGCCACCGCCACCACAACCAGCACCACCACCTCCGTTACGTCCGCCACTAGTATCAGCAGATTATCCATGATTTGTGTTCGATTTCAAAACAGTTTCAGAGATCGGTTTGATTTTTTATTTTCGATTTAGTAATTTCGAGTTGAAATTTGATTTTGGGTGGGGTTTTTAGTTAAAGATTCGGATTCAGTGATTTGAGCTCGAGATTTGTTGATTCTGAAACTGGTAAAGTTCAATTTTAGGTTTAGGTTTTGAAATTTTTGAAAACTAAAAAATTGGGTTACATATTTGATTTAGATTTGGGAGTTTGAGAGAGAGATTTAGGTTCCAATTTTATGTTTTATTTATCTAAATTAGTTTATGGTGGTGGTGATGGTTAAATTGATGAAGCTAGAGTTAGGAGTTTTGAAGCTACTGGTGGTGTTGTTAGTGCATTACTTTTCAGTACATACCGGTGGTGGTGTTGGTATATCAAGATGTAACAGGAGGTGGTGGATGCTAGATGGTAATGGGGTGGTGGTGGATAGTATATGCTAAACAGAAGGGACTGAATATGCTTCTCGTTTGAAACAAATTGCTGAACTAAGGTATAATTTCTTATCTCTTAACTTATAAATCTTTCATATGTGAATTAATAAATTAGCTTTGTATATCACTAGCTTAATTTGTGTATGAATTGAATTGGCATCATTTATGAACTAAATAAATTGTATTTGTATGTTAATTTGTGAGAGGCTCTTGAATGAGCACTGTGTGGAGAAAATTTCTTTAGGATCCATGATGTACTGGATTTTTGATGTTATTTAGAACCGTTACATTGGTATCTTGTGAGTTTATGCGGCCATATACTGGATTTCAGTGGACAGTGATGCACTAAAATGTTACCTTTGTTTTCTTGTGTGTTTATGAGGCTATGTACTGGATTTTAATGATGCTGCAAAATGTGACATTTTGGTTTCTTGTGAGTTTACGAAGGTTGGTGTGTTTTTTTTGAACTGCTTTGTGATGTTATAGGAGGCAAATGGATGTGTTTAGAGGCAGTTGGCTTGGTTGTCTTTTATCAGTTTGATGCTGGTATTAATTTCTGCTATTCAGTTTCAATGTTATTGAGAACGATATAAGTTTGCTACAATTGGTAGCTTCTTACTAGTATGGTTTGTACAAGCTCAATATGTACTGAAATTGCTTAGAATTGTGATTATGTACTTTATTGAATGTTGACTGAGTACTTTATTGTGGAGGGGTATATATTGATTAACTGTTGACTGTGTACTTGTTGGTGTTGGTGTTTGTTGTTGTTGTGGAGGGTATATTTATTGGTTGAATGTTGTTTGTGTACTTGTTGTTTCTTGTTGTGGTGGTTTGTGTTCTCTTGATTGAATGTTAATAATTGCGAGCGAGACCGATTTTACATTGTTTGGTTTGTGTTAACCCGTAGGTCCAACGAGGATGGTTCAAGCCGTAGAAAGGGGAAGATAGTGAATCTTTGGAAATGTGGCTGCTTTGGTTACAGGCCCATGAGCGGGTGTTTATTATGCACGCTTCGAAAGAGGTTACTAAGCTCGGCTGAAGAAGTATATTTGCCATCATCACACATATCTTTTCAGTTGACAAATCCAGGTAATGAGTTTGAACCGTTTCCTGAGCTAGTACCTCTGTTGCATCTAAAGTGTAGGTAAGTCAAGCAAATTAGGTTTCAACTTTCAACTTTCCGACTCTTAAGTTTCAACAGTTCACATTTAAATGCAGAATTACTATCGTAACATTTGTATAATTTTGAAGCAGATAAAAACTAGGTTTTCTGATCTTGTATACTTTTTTCGGAAACAACTTTTGCTAGTTGCTTCCAGATTTGGAGACAACTTCTGCTAGTTGCCTCCAGATTTGGAGACAACTTGGGCTAGTTGTTTTCACATTTGGAGCCAACTTCTGCCGGTTGCTTCCATATTTGGAGCCAACTTCTGCCAGTTGCTAAACGCTTGGAAATGAATGCAGGGCAATGGATTATGGAGCTTCTGAAGTGCAATTGGTTGCAGATGTTGGCTCATGTTACAGTAGATGAATCAGTCATTGATGCTCTTCTGTTTTGAATACTTGGAAATGAATGCAGCAGTAAGTAATTATCCCGTCCCATTTTTCCGATGAAACATTACAAACAATTAACTATTAAATAACTTCTTGAATGCTAAAAGCTTAGGTCTTGTTTATCACAGTTCTTCTCTCAATTTTTGTATCTATTGGGTTTAGAATTTAGGATGTTCTGTTTATATGAAATTTGTTGTTGTTGAAATTACGTCTCTATGTCTCGTCGATAGAACCAAATTCTTTAGAAGCTTTGTTTGAGTGACTTTTGTGTTTGCATTTTTGTGCTTTGCTTCTTGCAAAGTGATTTCAGGTTGTGGAGGAGATAGTTTGTTGGTTTAAATGTTTGATCTATATTACTAATTATTTGTTTATTCTATTGAATGTGATTTTGGGTATGTTGTTTTGTATTGATGAATTTGTGGTGCAATGGTAGCACAACTGAATATATGTCAGGAGATGTGTGTTCGACTCACGCCAGGTTCATTCATTTTTGTATGATTTTTCTTTTTGGAGACAACTAGTGATAGTCGCCTCCGTATTTGGAGACAACTTGGGCTAGTTGCTTTCACTTTTGAAGACAACTTGAGCTAGTTGCCTTCACTTTTGAAGAAAACTTGATCTAGTTGCCTCAGATTCGGAGACAACTTGGGTTAGTTGGCTCCATTAGTTTTAGCAACATGTTCACATATCCTATTTTGTTGGAGACATGTTGGAGACAACTTGTACTAGTTTCCTCCACTTTCGAAAAAAACTTGAGCTAGTTGTCTCATTTGGAGACAACTTCAGCAAGTTGACTCCACATGGTTGTGGTGGTGGTGGTGGCAATGACAGCGACGGTGGTGGTGCATACGAGGAAAGTGGTGGTGGTTGGCGGTGGTCGGCGATGGTCAACAGCGGCGGTGGTTGGCGGCAATGGTGTTGCACGGCGGCGGCGGTGGTGGTGGACGGCGGCGATTGACAGTGGTGGTGGTGTTGACGGTGGTGGACAGTGGTGGTGGTGGTGGCGGTGGTGGCGGCGGTGGTGGTGGTGGTCGGTAGTGGTGGCGGTGGTGGAAAGTGGTGGTGTGGTCAGTGGTGGCGGTGGTGGAAAGTGGTGGTGGTTGTTGGCGGTGGTGGACATTGGTGGTGGTGGTTGACGGTGGTGGACAGTGGTGGTTGTGGTGGCGGTGGTGGTGGTCAATGGTGGTGGTTGTTGGCGGTGGTGGACAGTGATGGTGGTGGTGGACAGTGGTGGTGGACAGTGGTGGTGGTTGGCGGCGGTGGTGGACAGTGGTGGTGGTTGTTGGCGTTGGTGGACACTGGTGATGGTGGTTAGTAGAGGTATTTTTTTTTGAATTGTGGTTAGTGGTAGTGGTTTGTATATACACTATATAAAAAGGGTATTTTAGTAATGTGTTAATCTTAGGGGTATAATTTAAGTTGATAAGGGTATATTTCAAGGGGCCTCATAGTAAGGGTATATAAATAATGTTCACCAAAAAGATGAGCTCTTCTACTCAAGGAATCAACAACTTGATTAAGTTTTCCACTCTGATGTTTAATAGAAAATGTGTACTGATTGATAGTAGATAACCACCTATCATGCATTCTATTGACCTTTGCTGAAGTTTTCAAAGACTTAAGAGCCTGATTATTAGTATTGACGACAAACTCTCTGTGAATAAGATAAGGATGCCAGTTCTTAAGAGCTTGAACAAGAGCAATTAATTATAACTCATAAGTAGACCACTTCTTCTTTGTATCTGAATTCTTTTCACTATAGTAAGCAATTGGATGTCCTTCTTGAGATAAAACAACACCTATACCAACAATAGAAGCATCATAGTGTATCTCAAAAGGTTTATCAAAATTTGGCATGGAAAGAACAGGAGCGCTACACAACTTTTCTTTGAGTAGATTAAAGCTTTTATCTGCTTCTTCAGCCCATTCAAAAGTATCACGCTTCAAATAATCTGTCAAACCAGTTGCAATAGTTCTAAAATTCCTCACAAATCTTCTATAGAATGAGGCTAAACCATGAAAACTGCGCACTTCACGTATATATGTTGGAGTAGGCCAATCAACGATTGCTTTAATCTTAGAATCATCCACGAAATACAAGATCCGACACAACATATCCTAAGAAAGTGACTCGTTTGTAAAGAATGTGCACTTTTTTAAGTTCACATACAAAACATTGTCTTGGAGTGCCTTAAAAACTTGAGATAAATGTGTAAGATGTTCTTCCTCATTGTTGCTAAAGATTAGGATGTCATCAAAAAAGACTATGACATACTTTCCAAGAAAAGGTTGCAAAACTTGGTTCATGAGACGCATAAAAGTGCTAGGAGCATTAGATAAACCAAAAGGCATTACTAACCATTCATATAAGCCCTCTTTCGTCTTGAATGTTGTTTTCCACTCATCACCTTCAAGGATACGTATTTGATGATACCCACTACGCAAATCAATCTTGGTAAATACTTTAGCACCACAAAGCATATCAATCATGTCATCAAGTCTTGGTATGGGAAACCTATATGGTATAGTAACTCTATTTAAAGCTCTACAGTCTATACACATACGATGTCCACCATCTTTCTTGTCTACTAAAAAGGCTGGACTAGCACAAGGACTCTTGCTTAGTCTTATCAAACCTTTTTGTAACAAATCATCTACCTGACCTTGTAAAATTGCATGCTCTTTAGGACTTAACCTATAATGTGGTTGATTAGGAATAGATGTTCCAGGTATAAAGTCTATCTGATGTTGTAAATCTCTTAGTGGAGGTAACGTATTTGGTAACTCAGTAGGAAATAAGTCACCAAAGGAAGATAATAAAGGTTGTACCTTGTCTGGAATCTCCACCATAGGTTTAGCAACTTCATGATAGCTCAAATAATGAGTGTGATACAAAGAATGAACAATAGTAGCAACTAATGCAGTTGTCTTCTCATCTGTTGGTTCCTTGACTGAAGTAGAAGATTGTAAAGGCCACAAAATTTTAGTAAATCCTTCATGAACAAAGGTATAAGTATTCTCATGGCAATTATGAACATCACGAATGTCATATTGCCATGGTCTTCCCAATAATAAGCTTGCTGCATTCATGTTAATAACATCACAGAGAGCATAATCCTCATATCCAGGAAAATAAAATTTTACTAAGCATTGGTGAGTGATTTTCTGATTTGAAGAACTATTTATCCAACCAAATGAATATGGATTTGGATGAGTAGTGACTGGTAAACCAAGTGTCTCAACTAACCTGGAAGACACATAATTTTTTGTACTTCCACTGTCAATAATCATGGTACAAAACTTCTCTTCAATAACACAATGAGACTTGAAAATATTATGTCTTTGAGAAATACATGGCTCAGTAATTAATATGGGTCGAATAACTCCAAGAAAATCTGATTCATAAGACTCATGTGCATGTAGATAATTAATTTCATCATCCTCCAGTGCATCCTCTTCAGGTATTTCTTCAAGAGTTTCATTAATATAAGCGTGAAACTTGCGGCAATCACTAGAAGTATGACCAGTCTAGTTACACTTATTACATCTATCTCCTTTAAACTTATAATAAGGATTAGGAGCTTTAGTTAAAGGAGGAAATTGTTGTTGATAATTTTTACCTCTAGTATTCGTAGCAACATCTCGTTGTTGAGGATCTTGAGGTGGTTTAGTTACGGAATATGCATTAGGAGCATTTTCCGAAGGAAGAGATGAAGTTTGATGTTGTTGAGAAGCTTGAGTAGAATTTCTTTCATGTGGATCAACAATTGTTGTTGATCCCCTGTCACTTTGGTTACCATAATAAGAATTATATGGTCTTGCCGGTTTATAATAATGTTGATAACGAACCTGTCTTGGCGATGCTTGTCTATAAGTACTGAGAACACGCCTTTCTACTTTAATAGCTTGTTGGATAGCTTCAACCATTGTAAACAGGGATTGTGTCATCCCTTGCTGAATTAAGTTGTTCAAAACATCTATAAAACGTGTAACTAATTGTTCTTCAGTTTTATTCAATTGGTTACGAACAATTAAACCATAAAACTCGGCTACATATTCTTCAACAAGCCTAGCTCCTTGTCGACAGTTTTGAAGTTTGACAAACAATTGTTGTTTATAATCTCTTGGTAAAAATTTATTTCTTAATAAACCTCTCATTCTATTCCAAGTACGTATAGGAGGTTTGTGATACTTATTGCGATCGTCACAAAGTATTTCCCACCAAGCTGCAGCTCCACCTTTTAGTTTATATGCTACCATTTTCACTTTAGAAGAGTCAGGGACGTCCATGAAACTGAAAAAGGATTCTACTTCATAAAACCAGTCCAGTAAATCCTCAATTTGTAATCCACCGTGAAAGTTAGGTATATCAGCTTTTAACTTATATTCTGGTAGAGTTCCATAAGGATTCATACTAGATTTTAATCTCTTATCTTCAATCCACTTTTGTGTTTCGAGTTCCTCGACTTTGTCATCTTCATCACTGTTGATAATCACATTAAAATGATGCTTATGAATATAACCTTCTATTGGTTCAGTGTGTTGAAGATGATGTGAAATATTCCCAGGAATAGAAGTATTTTGAACAAAAGAAGGTTTAACTTTTATTGTTTCATCTCCTTCTTGATCTCTTGTTTTCTTTTCTCCTTCTTCCTTATCATCGTCTAAACGAGGCATGTCTTTGTCATCAAGACCAACATGTTTCCATAATTTGTCTATGTACTCACCTTGTATTTCTAATCTCTTCTCGATACTTTTCAAACTTCCAAGCTTCTTTTTAAAACTATCTGTAAGAGCTTTGACGTTTTTTCATTGGTGTCAAGTTTTGTTTCCATTGGTTTCAAGAGTTTCTCAATATCAGCTATGGTGAGAGGTTTATTTGCCATTGAAACTCATAGAAGAAAAGAAGAAAAAGTTGAGAAAAACTTAGGGTTTTGATTGATTGCGGAATCTGTGTAAGGATCTGTTTCTAGATAAAAATCTAAAAACTTTGGTTGTGGTACCAACTAATGTAGCACAAATTAGGAGATAGCAAACTAGTTGCTAGGGTTGTGAAGATAGTTTAATTTCCGTCAGGAACTTAGTTAAAATCAGATTCTAGGATCAAAATTCTAAGATTATAAGATTGATAATCAAATTTGATAATAATATTGATAATTAAGATGTGTCTCAAAACAGGAAGGCAAAGCCTTTAAATAGGTTCTCAAGAACCGACTAAACAGAAAAGAAAATGAAATCTAAACAAACTAGGAAAGAAAAAGCCTTGTAAGGCAAGTAAACTGAAACAGACGGATGGGATCAACTGTTATAGTTGATACGTTCACAAAGGATCAACTATTATAGCTGATACAAAAGCAAGGGATCAACAACCATTGTTGATACGAATAAAGATGTACTACATCACATAGGGATAGTACCCCGATTACCATGCATAATGGAACAACACTAAGTAAGTGATCCTGCAAATAAATAACATATATAATATACATACATTCAACAGATGAAAATAATGAAAAGAACAAACACATGAAAATAAATTATATGGCATCGAGAAGAAGTTTTCTCGTATGTGGCTCATAGCCCCATTACCATCGTGATGGTCTTGAGAAGATATTTTCTCGCATGGGGATTATACCCCAATTACCATCTATGATGCAAAAATATAACATTAAGAACACTAAGTATCCCTACAAACGATGACAAGAGGAAGAAATATATGCATACAACGCATTCATTCAATATCCCTACAGACAAACACATGCATATAGAACAAGAGAAGGATGTATGTATGATACATCAAGTAACCCTGCAAGAAAACACATACATATATAACAAGAGGATGTACCATACATACATCAATTGTACTTGCAAGCAAACAAATGTATATATAGGGAGAGGATGATGTATCTCACATACATCAAGTGACCCCGCAAGCAAACACGAGACATAACAATAGCCTTATTGCGGATTACGACTAACCCGACTCTAACCTTAGCGCATGATAAGCATGCCTTTATGCGGATTTCAACTAATCCTGACAATGCGGGGGTCTAACAACCACACCCACAATTCATTTGGAAATCGAGAGGACTTACTCCAATATAATTTCTGGAGAATCAACTAGACAGTCAGACTCAATCTAGAGTAAAGTATATCAAAGAGTTTAATATCTCTAACTCTTAATTCAATCTGTAATCAGCAAATAGAAATCTGCGAGCCCGATTGAATATAAGATGAGTAACTTGAACGGTACCAAAGACCAATGTTCAAGTGTCAATCAATTTAAATCTACAACCAAAGGTTGGATATTCTAATTGATTGATCTTAACGCACAAACTGTGATATTTCAATTATATAACAAAACAAGGGCTGTGCAGGCCCGTGCAAATACACGGGCTACGGTCATAAAACTGCTTCCGGTACGTTCTTCGGATTGGGGCCAGTATGGCGTGGTAAACGACGAATCTGAATTGCAAGGGCTAGTTTCATATAGTTGCTTCCTTTTTCGGATCTTTTACAACACTTTGGAATATTAGCGGTAAAAAAAAGGATCCGAAAAGAACTGTTCAATGTTTTTATCAAGTACTTGATCCAAACTGTATGTTGTGCTAGTAACTCGGTACCCAACTCCTTTATATATTTGATGTTCTTATTGTGGCCTCAACTGCAAAAGAAAAGGCACGAATCTTGTAATTACTGGGATTACAAACTGTTCATGGATTTCTGACCAACACTTCCCGATCAACTACATACCTTAACTTTACTCATGTAAAAATCCATAGGAAACACATTACCCTTCTGAGCATTCCCTTTGTTAACAGTTAACATAAGCACACTCATCCGATCCTCATATGCAATGCACTCAACCAATCGCATCAACAATTTTCCAAATTGAATATACATATACCATGCTTAGGTGCAACAGTTCCCTTGCGTTTAACTTTCAAATTCGTAACCCATTCTTCTGGTTCATATGTAGCTTCCATATTACCCTTAAGGAGCTTCTAGATATATTATTTCTGAAACAAAGATAGGTTTGACCCAACTCCTTACTCAGTATACATATAAACCATTAAATACTTAAAGAAGTTCCAAGTTGCTGGAATATCAACCCTCCCGTTTGTAAGGCTAACTCTAGAATTATCTTGCCTCTGCATGCTTGATGAACGTATTTTATTGCAAGCATCAACCTTTCTGAAGGAAATCTAGTTAGTGAATTATACAGGGGCTTGATGCTCCAAGATACAGATGCAGTCTATGGGTCCAATCTGCACAAAAAGTTTAGTTTGCTCAACCAAATAAATATACAAATCAAAAGAATAAAAATATAGTTTGCTTCAACAAACAAAATTTCAAAGGCGGCAAAAATAAGTACGTACCTGCTGGTCTTGTAAGTGAGAAATAGGAGTCATCACCAAAGAAAATACAATTAAAAAGGAACCAACCAAAACTTTAAATAAAAAAAGGGTGAATCCAAGTTATTTAACATTCCTTTAGACCAACACCAAATACTGTTGAATCCAAGTTTTCCATTGCCAAAATTGTCACCAACATTTGAAAGATCTCCATCTTTACTATTGTTGGTGACTTTGCATCTCCAACTTCGGATTGTTGGCAATATTGGTCTTGTATTAAAGACGGTAATTAAGTTCAAGATTAACTGTGTAACTCATATATAGTCTTCAATGTGAAATGTTTTTATTTCTTGCTTTTCCACTCATTCAGTTTAACAGGGTTGCAAACTTGCAAACAAATGGTGGGCTTCTATTTCTGTCGTTGTGGTTATTTCTTCCCGCAAGCCGCAAATACATCTATTTTTGGTCAACTGATGGATAGACGTTGAGAAAGATTGTTATCAGTTAAAAAGGTTAATTGCCGTACTTTGAACTAAGTTGTGCGAGATGCTCTTCTGGCATGTATATCTTCTTTCTCAGGGATATTCTTTGGCTTGATTCTCCTTCTATCAGACACAAGTAATCAAATTGTATTCGAATACAAATAATAAATTAATGTGCGAGGAAGAAGAAATTTGATCCGGTAAACTTGCAGATGTATATTTTACCTGTCGTGATTCCTATTGTATTCGAATACATTGAAAATTAATGGGAATTTTCAAATGGAGTGTTTGATTCTCCTTTTGTTTTGTTTTAAGCCAGAAATAGTTGTTTGCTTTGATCTTCTACACAAATCGATAATTTTTTTTCTTTCTTTTGGCTATCATCCAAATGAAGATTGTTGCTTCATGGTTGTGTCTCTTCGTTTGCAAGCTAAATTATGAAAGAGGTCATGGTTATCCACCAAATGCAGATTGTTGATTCATGGATTGTCTCTTTATTGCGCTCTAAATTATGAAACGGGCGTATATTCTTCAGAGTATGTAAAGCGAACATTAGACCTTCCTCGAAGAATGGTAACCCAAAAAAATGAATCTTTTACTGTTGAAAAGACATATCTTTTTCACATATTCTGTTTGTTTTTCACCGACGTTGCTCCTCATACTGTCATACGCATCCTGTTCCGACGTATCTTTTCAAGTAACAATTAAGGTAAGGTTATCAAAAACATGTATCTCATCTGAACCGACGCTGTTATGCCCCTATACCAAAAGATATCCCTTCTGAAAGACGTACTTTCCCAAGGATGATTCCTTTCATGATTCATGAATACCAATCAGCTGTCTTCTTTTTTTGCATCTTGACTCAAGTTCTTGGCTCTCGAAGCAACGGCAAATCTCTGTACATAACACTCATGGGATGGTTCATGTTAACACCAACCAATGGGAGCACGTTTTGTTGTAAAATATGAGTAGATATCCTGTCATTTCGAGAAAAACCTTCTTGTTCTTATTTTTCACGGCTCGTGCAACATCCATATCCAAACTGAGACAAATCCAGAGACTCGAGTCGAGTATTCCTCTCTTCTGGTAACGTATATTATCGTCGTTATTTCACAAAACATCCTCTTATACCGCTTCTAAGAATGATCACTTCGTAAACCGATGACATCAAAAGAATATGAGAAAGCATTATCATAAACAAACCCTAATTGCTTACCAAAACTTCTGTCTTTACGGTTTTCCCCTCATAAAGCATATGCTACTAAGCCAAAGAATACGTTTTGACATAGGTCGATGTTTTGGAACTCCCCTTAGTTAATCAAGCGCTAGATGGGAAGAAAGAAGAACACAATTGGAATAAGGTCATTACCATTAGATGATAAGAAATAATGAAGAACACAATTGGAATAAGGTCATTGCACAATAGACGGATTAAAAATTCAACTCTTTAAGGATGGCAGAATTGCACATGTAACCCAGAACTTGAATCACCAAGTTGAAAAAGAATTTATTTTTCACTGCCCAACTCTGTCGTCATTAGTGATTTCGAGAGGTTTTATTTATCGGGAATAAATATGATTTCAAAGCGAAGAGTCGCAACACTTAAACACTGTGCGAAAAGTTTTTAATCTAAAGGGACTCCAAGCCTAGAGTCGTATCTTTCCGATTTTTCTGTCACGTGGCGCGATAGTTTTCTTGCATTCATGGAAGTAAACCTGGTTCCGCCATGTCAGCATCAACATTCCCCTTTATATAAAGAAGAATTGAGTTAATGCGGAAAAGAAATAACACATACACCAGAATTTTGTTAACGAGGAAAACCGCAAATGCAAAAAAAATCCGGGACCTAGTCCAGTTTGAACACCACATTTTATTAAGCCGCTACAGACTCTAACCTACTACCAATTAACTTCGGACTGGACTGTAGTTGAACCCTAATCAACCTCACACTGGTTCAAGGTACAGTTGCGTTCCTTACGTCTCTGATCCCAGCAGGATACTACGCACTTGATTCCTTTAGTTGATCTCACCCACAACCAAGAGTTGCAACGACCCAAAGTCGAAGACTTGATAAACAAATCTGTCTCACACAGAAAAGTCTATAGATTAAATAAATCTGTCTCCCACAGAAATACCCAAGAATTTTTGTTCCGTCTTTTAATAAATCAAGGTGAACAGGAACTAATTGATAAACCAGACTTATATTCCCAAAGAACAGCCTAATATTATCAATCACCTCACAATAATCTTAATCGACTAGCGAAACAATATATTGTGGAATCACAAACGATAAGACGAAGATGTTTGTGATTACTTTTATCTTTGAAAATACGGGGGTCTAACAACCACACCCAACAATTCGTTTGGAAATCTGAGAGGACTTACTCCAATACACTTTCTAGAGAATCAACTAGACAGTCAGACTCAATCTAGATTAAAGTATATCAAAGAGTTTAATATCTATAACTCTTAATTCAATCCGAAATCAGCAAATAGAAATCTGCGAGCCGGATTGAATATAATAGGAGTTACTTGAACGGTACCAAACACCAATGTTCAAGTGTCAATCAATGTAAATCAACAACCAAAGGTTGGATATTCTAATTGATTGATCTTAACGCACAACCCGTGATATTTTGATTATGTAACAAAATATAATGCGGAAAAGAAATAACGCAGACACCAGAATTTTGTTAACGAGGAAACCGCAAATGCAGAAAAACCCAAGGACCTAGTCCAGATTGAACACCATAGTGTATTAAGCCGCTACAGACACTAGCCTACTACCAATTAACTTCATACTGGACTGTAGTTGAACCATAATAAATCTCACACTGATTCAAGGTACAGTTGCGCTCCTTATGTCTCTGATCCCAGCAGGATACTACACACTTGATTCCCTTAGCTGATCCCACCCACAACTAAGAGTTTCTACGACCCAAAGTCGAAGACTTGATAGACAAATATGTCTCACACAGAAAAGTCTATAGGATTGAATAAATCTGTCTCCCACAGAAATACCTAAGAGTTTTTGTTCCGTCTTTTTGATAAATCAAGGTGAACAGGAACCAATTGATAAACCGGACTTATATTCCCGAAGAACTGACCCTAGTATTATCAATCACCTCACAATAAACTTAATCGACTAGCGAAACAAGTTATTGTATAATCACAAACGATGAGACGAAGTTTGTTTGTGATTACTTTTCTATCTTGCCTATCGGAGATATAAAATCTCGAGCCAATTATTTCAATTGCACTCAACACGATAGCAATATCAAGATTAGATCACGTAACTACAAAGATAATAGTTGGGTCTGGCTTCACAATCCCAATGAAGTCTTCAAGTCGTTAACCTACGTGGTCTCGAGAAGAAACCTAAGGTTAAAGGAGAATCGACTCTAGTTATGCAACTAGTAACACACGGGAGGTGTGGGGATTAGGTTTCTTAGTTGCTATAGTTCTCCTTTATATAGTTTTCAAATCAGGGTTTGCAATCCAAGTTACCTTGGTAACAAAGCATTCAATATTCACCGTTAGATGAAAAACCTGATTCAACCAAGCTAATATCTTTCAACCGTTAGATTGAACTTAGCTTGTTACACACAAATGAAATGTACCCTCATTTAGGTTTATGTAGCAAGACCTAAACGTGTACACCGAGGTTGGTTCACAAATAGTTAACCGAGGTTAGCCATATGATTACTCTCATATCAACCTTATTCATCTTAACCATAACTAGTTCAAATGACTCGAATGAAACTAGTTAAGAGTTGTTCAATTGTTTAGAAAACACAATTGAAATCAAATTCAGTTTGATTCACTTGAATCAATCATGAACATTATAGCCACGGTTTGAAAAGATTGCATTCCTTATGATTTAAATATTTAAGTTCATGGACTTGATCGATTTGACAAAGTAACTTGACTTAAGTATGCGTACTTAAGAATCGGTTTTTTGAGTTTGTAAAGTTTCCAAACTCAAGTAGATTTTTTTGGTTCAAAAACTTCCGCCAGTATGCGTATTTGTACGCATACTTAAGGTGACTAGTTAAGAGTTTTGCAAAACCAAACTCAGCAGAAATTCTCGGTTTGAGAACTTCCGTCAGTATGCGAAAGTGTACGCATACTTAACCTGTCTCCTTCTCCAATTCCGTATACACATATGCATACTCTTGGCTTCCAGTTTATGGACTTATACACTAATGTGCGAACACACTATATATGCTTATATCCAAAGATGGTTACATCATCAACTCTTTATTTCAATCATTGAAACATTCTTCTATAATGTCAATAGCCGTTTTCACACACTATTAACATCAAAGAAATTTTCAAGATATTGAAATAATCATTATTGAAACCTTCCAAGTCTTACACCAAATGATTGTATCATACAAATCATGTAAGATGTTACTCGGCAATTTTCTCATGATATAAGATGAACTTGGTCGAAGCGAAAGCTTACCAACACATATTTCGAGAAACATGTAAGCGAGATATACTCAGCTCGAAATCTCAAATGTGTATAAAGAAAACTATATCGTAACACGACTTATGTCTCAATATAGGAGATAGTAGAAATAGACTTTCCAAGTGATAGATAAGTTCAAGTCTCCACATACCTTTTGTCGAAGAAGTTCCACAAGCTCCCCTTAGTAGTTCTTCGTCTTCAAGAGATGAACGTCGAGAGATTTAAGCTCAACTACACTATCTATGTCCTAGTCCGAGACATCTACAAATAGGCTAGAAATCAAGACTTATAGTTTTGATCACTAACATTGACAAACATGCTTGAGACGAGTTTTACCGAGCAATGCTCTAACAATCTCCCCTTTTGTCAATTTTAGTGACAAAACTATCAATACATATGGATTACAAAAAAGATAAAAAAAAAATAAGCTTCTTATCCGCATGCTTGATCTCCATGGCATCTTCAACGCGACTCGAAATCTTCGTCACTTCCAAGTAATCCATGATCCTAAAGGTTGTAAGTTCAGCATCACAGTTGTTGAAGATCCGCAGCTATAACAATGAGAAAACAAAATGCTCTCAATCATTGTTATATAGTGTCATAGTATTATTACACAACATCAAAGTTCAATTGTATCACAACTTTGACAATAATACTATGGTGATATGCATCACCCCCCTTAGTCAATACATATCTCAACATGAAAACCACTCCCCCTTACATAATGATCCGTAAACCATATGTATTTGTAGTGTGAACTACACATTAATTTTTCCCTTTTTGTCAAAAAAATTGGCAAAGGTACGAAAATTAGTGGGATCCTAATGAAATTTCCACGGAGATACATCATGACCAAAAGGTATATTAAAATACCAACAAATTTAGATGCAATCATAAAGTCAAAGCTAAATGCATTTATCAAGGAGTTATGAAGATACAGATAACCCCTAAAATTCCATAAGCACCGCACTCCCCAAAGGCAAACATGGCAATTAAGCACAAGTTCAAAAGAACTCTCCCCCATAAAATGTCATCCCGAAGGAACAACAAAGGCGACCTTACTTTCACAAGAAAAGAAGGATTTCTTTTGGACAACCAAATCACATGGAAACATGAATTTGTATCCAAAAATATTCAATTGAAATAACCATAAGATAACCTATAGTTAGTTCAATCGAAAAATAACAACCAAATCAATCACAAGAGAACCCATGATTAATTCAATTGAAATACACAACCAAATTAACCACATAAAGCGATCAATTTAATTGGTCATGCTCGACTTAAGCGAACTTACGATGAAGCTAAGAGAGAGAAGATAACTAAAACTAAAATAACCAAAAGAACTCTCCCCCATAAAATGTCATTAATTTAGATTTCTTTTGACAACCAAATCACATGGAAACATGAATTTGTATCAAAAATATTCAATTGAAATAACCATAAGATAACCTATAGTTAGGAAAAATAACAACCCAATCACAAGAGAACCCATGATTAATTCAACAACAAATTAAGTTAGTCATAAGAGAATAATCAATTAATTTAGTTGATCGATTGTGCTCAACATAAGAAACCTTGTTAATTAGGTAGTAAAGTATTAATTAATTTGTTGTGTTTACGGAACAACACGGTATATGCACAAAAGCTGCGGAATAAACAAGGATTCATTCTATTTTCCATCACTATTTGCACAATGACATATAATAGACTTAGTCCTTGTAAACAAAAGTTTTATCCTTTCTTTTTATCAAAACATGACATAAAAGGCTTTAACTTTTGTAATGTCAAAAGTTCATTCTATCTTCTATCAATACTTTCATATCGACATAATAGAGATAACTTTTGAACAAGTCTGGGACAGTCACAGGTTCACGGACGTAAACAACATATCCCATAACAATTTGCAATATATAAAATCATAAATATTAAAATTGCAAAAATCATCTTCCAAAAAATACTTTAGAATTAAAATAAATAAATCTAAAAACAATGAAGATGAAAATCATTGGACATATCTATGTGTACTCACAATAATGGATATTCCAAACCCTAGTTATTCTTCTAAAAACATAACAAAGAAGATTTACTAGACATTGAGACCTCTGAAAAATTCTTTATCGTCCCCGAACTCCTTGTCGTCAACAACCATAGGTACATAGGGTTCATGGAGAAAGGAGTCGATTCCAACGAACCTTCTAAATTTGATGATGTCGAACCAGGGCCTTATGAATTTCGAGAGTTCTCATAACAAAAGCCTTTATTTGCTTAATTTCCTTTCTTGCTTCCTTCAACTCTTCAAGAACATCAGAAAACTTCTGAGAATTTGAAGGAACATCTCTTGGCTTCCTCACATTCCTTCTTTTTCTTTTCAAAGTCGGAGGCAACAGATATTTGTCTTTTTCCTTTATGATTGATGGCTTAACAATCATATTAACATCTTTTCCATCAGAACACATGATGCTTGGAGTCTCCATACGTGTATGGGTTTGTGAGAGAAAATCACAATATAAACTCAACAGGCAGTCTTAAGATGAAAAGAGTTTCAGAGAAGGAAACAGAAATGTAGGGTTATGGAACCTTTTAACCACACAGGTTCACGCACGCATGATTCACGACCCTAAAGAGAGTGGAATAGTCGAGAATAACCCTCTTTTGATAAACAAGGAGGTTCCTTCCAATATCAATTAGATATGAAATAATTCCAAATCATACAGCAAATCTAAGAAAAGCAAAACAAAAAAAAGTTTTTTTTCTTTTTTTCTTTTTAAGCCTGAGGTGTGCAAGTTCTTGTCTCTTTTAATCAGGCACATGAGACAAGATGCACAAAAACAACACAATTAAGTTGTGCTGTGGTGAACAACAATTTGTCCACCATGACCCTTTTGAAAGGAATTCATAGATCCATGTCTATCAAAGTGTTTAGACCATACTCTTTTCTCTAGTGGTCTTGACCTATTTTTGGAAACCAACTTCTTTGAAGAGGATAAAATCTTACATACCTCAGCGTTTTTTTTGAACAAGTTTGAGCTTGTTTGCTAGGCGATTTTCTCTTCGTTGAAGTCTCTTGACATGTCTCATCTTGTGTTTGTACTTGAAACACTTTGAAAGTTCATGACCCTTGAGTGAACAATAAGAACATGTCAATGGATACGCCGATTCGAGACTCCGAGATGTGCAAGCCGCTAGGCACATAGTGGAACCCGAAAAAATCGGATAAATGGTTTCCAACAGCAAGGTTAATTTCTTCTTCCAGACTGGTTGAGTTTCTTTCCGGAAGAATATCAAGATTGATGCATGTATTGCTACAGTTATCAAAATCGATATCTTCGCAAAGAAGTGCATCACTTGATTTTTAGTCTTCATTGGAATCATAGTGATCTAGACATTTCATCAAGAGTTGCAAACAAGACCTTTGTTCCCAGTGTATTTTCTACGATTTGGACGCTCATTTGCAAAATAACCAAAACCTTTACACTTAAAGCATTGTGGCATATCCTCATCAATGACCTCACAAAGATCATCCCTGTTTTTAGGAGGAACGCGATTGTGAGGTTTAACTGACGACCTAGGTTTGTCTCTTGAAAACCGTTTACTTTTCTTCAATAGAAGATCCCTAAACTGTCTTGTGATCATAGAGACTGACTTGTCAAGATCTTCATATGATGAATCAGTCTCAAAAAGATCATCCTCAGAGACATAAACACTTTTACTTTTGTCAAGTAATTTAGTGTTCTTTTGTGCTTTGAAGGCAACATCCTTTCCGATTTTGGATGCGTGCTCATGATCAAAGATCTTTAGCTTTCCAACCAACGTGTTTCTGGAATCGTATCTAGATGGCAGCGATCTGAGAATTTTCATCATAATGTCCTTTTCAGGAATATTCTTACCCAATGCAAAAGATGCATTAACAATTTCAGACACTTTGTGATTAAACTCATCAAATGAATCTTCATCCGCCATACGAAGGTTTTTCCAATCGGAATTTAGGTTTTGAAGCCTAGCTTCCTTTTCACTGGTATTACCTTCGAATACGGTTTCTAAGATATCCCAAGCATCTTTAGACAGAGTGCACGTAGTCACATGGTGCTGAAGATTTGGGGTAATGGCATGTATGATGGCATTCAAACCGTCGGAGTTTTGCTTTGCAGCAAGTATCTCGGCAGCATTGTATGCACCAATATCCTTTGGAACGGTCGCATTTCCTATTGCCAGAACGGGAGCATCATAGCCATCAACTACATAAACCCATGATTGAAAATCACGCGCTTGAAGAAAGGCACGCATAGCAATTTTCAACCACAAATAATTTGAGCCATCGAAGACTGGTGGTACGTTTATAGAGATAGCACTTCTGTCCATATCAGATCGCTACAAAAACAGACTTATGAGGTCTTTAATGTGTTTGCCTGCTCTGATACTAATTGAAAATGCAGGGGGCTAACAACCACACCCAACAATTCGTTTGGCAATCTGAGAGGACTCACTCCAATATACTTTCTAGAGAATTAACTAGACATTCAGACTCAATATAGAGTAAAGTATATCAAAGAGTTTAATATCTCTAACTATTAATTCAATCGCAATCAAAGCAAATAGAAATCATGAGCCCGATTGAATATAAGAGGAGTAACTTGAACGGTACCAAAGACCAATGTTCAAGTGTCAATCAATTTAAATCAACAACCAAAGGTTGGATATTCTAATTGATTGATCTTAACACACAACCTGTGATATTTCAATTATATAACAAAATATAATGCGGAAAAGAAATAACACAGACACCAGAATTTTGTTAACGAGGAAAACCGCAAATGCGAAAAACCCCTGGACCTAGTCCAGTTTGAACACCACACTAATTGTATTAAGCCGCTACAGACTCTAGCCTACTACTAATTAACTTCGGACTGGACTATAGTTGAACCCTAATCAATATCACACTGATTCAAGGTACAATTGTGTTCCTTACGTATCTGATCCCAGCAGGATACTACGCACTTGATTCCCTTATTTGATCTCACCCACAACCAAGAGTTGCTATGACCCAAAGTCGAAGACTTGATAAAAAATCATCTCACACAGTAAAAGTCTATAGATTGAATAAATCTGTCTCCCACAAAAATACCCAAGAGTTTTTGTTCCGTGTTTTGATAAATCAAGGTGAACAGAAACCAATTGATAAACCAGACTTATATTCCGGAAGAACAACCTAGTACATGAATCACCTCACAATAATATTAATCGACTAGCGAAACAAGATATTGTGGAATCACAAACGATGAGACGAAGATGTTTGTGATTACTTTTATCTTGCCTATCGGAGAAATTAATCTCGAGTCAATTATTTCAATTGTAATAATACGATAAAATCGGGCAAGATAAGAACATGCAACTACAAAGAAAATAGTTGGGTCCGGCCCACAATCCCAATGAAGTTTTTGAAATCATTAACTTACGTGGTCTCGAAGAAACCTAATGGTGGGTTTGGATGTAGAATTTTAAAGATGGGATTTATGGGTCCGTGGGATTTGGTGGAATTACATTTCCTTAGACGCGTTTGGTTGCCCAAATCCTTGGAATTACGTTTCCGAGGGATTCACTTTTCCAAAGAAATCCTCCATATGGAGTCCGACCCCTCCCCCTAAGATTTGCTGGGAAACTTATCAGGGGATTTATGGGCCCACTTTTTTTACTCCAAATTCCATATACATACAATTTTAAGATTCTTAGGGCAATTCCAAACAATACATGGACTTTAACACAAGAAAATTTTATGAATCCTAGGAATCTCAACTGCGTTACCAAACATACGAGGGATTTACATGAATCCTAGAATTTATAATCCAGTGGGATTATAAATTCCTGGAAATTGTGAATTCTGCAAGCAAAACCACCATAAGGTTAAAGGAGAATCGACTCTAGTTTTTGCAACTAGTAACACACAGGAGGTGTGGGGATTAGGTTTCCCAGTTGCTAGAGTTCTCCTTTATGTAGTTTTCAAATCAGGGTTTCCAATCCAAGTTACCTTGGTAACAAAGCATTCAATATTCACCGTTAGATGAAAAACCTGATTCAACCAAGCTAATATCTTTCAAACGTTAGATCCAACTTAGCTTGTTACACACAAATGAAATGTACCCTCATTCAGGTTTATGTAACCGTACCCAAACGTGTACACCATGTTGGCTCACAAATAGTTAACCGAGGTTAGCCATATGATTACTCTCATATCAACCTTATTCATCTTAACCATAACTAGTTCAAATGACTCATATGAAACTAGTTAAAGAGCCGTTCAATTGGTAATTCTCATAGAAGTATACAAGAACACAATTGAAGAAAAATCGGTTTGATTCACTCGAATCAATCATGAACATTATAGCCACGGTTTGCAAAGATTGCATTCCTTATTATAGAAATGTTTATGTTCATGTTCATAACCGATTTTAGAACTTTAACCTTCAAGTATGCAAACGTGTACGCATACTTGAAATACCCGGACCAAGATTGGGTTTATCCAGTACGCAAACGGGTATGCGAACTTTCAAATCCCAACAGAAATTCTCGGACATGAACCTGTACGCCAGTACGCAAATGTGTACGGATACTTAGGTTCCCGGATTTCTCAAACCAACAGGTACGCGAACGGGTGCGCATACTATGGTTCCCAGACATGGATTACATATGTGCAAGAGTGCATGACATATCCAATAATGGTTAAGTGTTCTAAACTCTTATTTCAATCATTGAAACTTTCTTAGAGGATGACAATAGCCGTTTTCACACGCTATTAGCATCAAAGCAATTTTCAAGATATTGAAATAATCATAACGAAACATTTCAAGACTACACCAAATGATTGTATCACACAAACCATGTAAGATGTTACTCGGCAATTTTCAAATGATATAAGATGAACTTGGTCGAAGCGAAAGCTTGCCAACACATATTTTGAGAAATATGTAAGCGAGATAAACTCAACTCGAAATCTCAAATGTGTATATAGAAAACTATATCGTAATACGACTTATGTCTCAATATAGGAGATATAATAAAAATAGACTTTGCAAGTGATAGATGAGTTTCAGTCTCCACATACCTTTTGTCGATGAAGTTCCACAAGTTCCCCTTAGTAGTTCTTCGTCTTCAAATGATGAACGTCGTGAAATCTAAACTCAACTACACAATCTATGTCCTAGTCCGAGACATCTATAAATAGGCTAGAAATCAAGACTTATAGTTTTGATCACTAACATTGATAAACATGCTTGAGATAGCAACGCATGCGAGTTCGACCGAGCAGTGCTCTAACAAATCCGACTCTAACCTTATCTAGCATAATGCTAGTTCCTAATGCATGATAGGCATGCCTTTATGCGGATTACATCTAATCCGACTTTACTTTATGCGGATAATTAATCCGACTTAACTTAATTCGTCCACCATATGGAGATTAATTTGCTGCACAGGACATGAAATGTTAATATTTGCTGCACATGACATGAAATGTTAATACATTGTAATATTAAATCATTCAATTTATCGAAGCATTCAATTTACTTAATCAGTTTCTGTCGATTTTCATGCGATAAGGTGTCGTATTGTCATTTATTCTGATGCTCGTTGTGGAGCAGGCGCGCTAGATTGCGGCATTTAATTCTGGATGTACCAGTGCGATACATATATCGGCTTAAATATTTGAGACTAACTATTTTCAGCTTGCTTTTAAGTATAATGTTGCCTTGGTTAAGCATATATATACTTATTAATGTAAAAATAGATGAGTTAGAAACTGCCCCATTCGCCCTTAGATTGGCAGGAAAGAAAGGAGATTGTATCGTCCTTCAGCTTTGTAGCCTTTATCACGAGGTTGCATGTTGCCTCTCAAATCCCTGGAAATTCCAGTGGCTGGTTAGTAGTATTAAATAAAGTATATTTACAAATGAAAATGATAAGTGTCAAAGATAAAGAGATGAAGATGTCCCATGTTTTGGACGTTATTTTGCAAGCTAAGTCATGAGCTTGGCGAGCTCCCATGTTTCAGGTACTACAATATGTCTAGCAGCTTGCTCCGCTATGGTGTATGAACCATCCTCCACTTTAACATGTTCTTATTGTACTATTAAGGGTCACGGACTCTCTAGTTGTTTCAAGTACAAGCATAAAGTAAGATATGTCAACAAACTTCAACGGAGAGCAAATCGATTAGCAAACAAGCTTAAACTTGTTCAAAAGTCGTCTAAGGTATGTAAACTCAACTCTTCTCCGAAGAAGTTAATTTCTAAAGAAAAAGTTAGACCACTACAGAAAAGAACATGGTCTAAACATTCTGTGAAAGAGGATTTTAGGAATTCTTTTCAAAAAGGTCATGGTGGACAGATTATTATTCACCCCAACACAGCTTAATTGTGTTGGTTGTGCATCTTGTCTCAAGTGCCTAATCCCAAAGAGACAAGAGATAAGCACTTTCAGGTCTAAGGAAAAAGAAAAAGTTTTTTATTTTTTTTTGTTTGGAATTTGGTTGATCTTTTCATATCCTATATTGGTATTGAAAAGGGTTTCCATGTTTGATCATTAAAAGAGGGTTAAAATCGATAATTCTGCCTTCTTTAGGGTTGTGAGTTGTGCGTACGTGAATCTTCTTACTTTGTATAAAGGTTCTGTAACCCTACTTTCCTTTTTCCTTCCCTGAAAACTCTTTTTATCAAAAGTTTGCTTGTAGAGGTTGTTTTGTGAATCTCTCTCACAAACCCATATCTGTATGGAGACTCCAAGCGTCATGACTTCTGATGGAAAAGATGTTAATATGATTGTTAAGCCATCAATCATGAAGGAAAAAGATAAATCTTCTTTACCTTCAACTTTGAAAATAAAAATGAGGAATGTGAGGAAACCAAGGGTTGTACCTTCAAATCTTCAGAAGTTTTCTGGTGTTCTTGAAGAGGAACAAGAAAGGAGATGCAGCAAATAAAGGCTATTATTTTAAGGACTCTTGAAATTCAAAAGGCCCTGGTTCGGCATCAGTCAAGAAGGTTTGTTGCAATTGACTCCTTTCTTCATGAACCTTATGAGAAACTTCTTATGAGAATTTATTCTTGTGTTTTAAGAAGGATAAGTAGGGTTTGGAATAACAATTATTGTGAGTACACATAGTTATTGCCAACGATTTTCATCTTGCAATGTTTTTAGATTTATTCTTTTAAATTCTAAAAGTATATTTGGAAGAAGATTTTGCAGTATTTAATCTATTGGTTTGATATATTGCAAAAATAATGTTATGGGATATGAGTGTTTACGTCCGTGAACTATGATTGTCCCATATACCCAAAAGTTAAGTCTATTATATGTCTTTATGCAAATATTGATGGAAAATAGAATGAACTTTTCATAACAAAGATTAAGTCTATGGTATCATTATGTAAATATTAATGAAAATAGAATGAATCTTTGAATATTCCGCAGTATTAATCATGGGTTCTCTCGTGGTTAATTTAATTGAGTTTTCTGGATACATAGAATGAATCTTTAAATATTCCGCAGTATTAATCATGGGTTCTCTCGTGGTTAATTTAATTGAGTTTTCTGGATACAAATTCATGTTTCATGTAATTTGTTAATGTCCAAAGAAATCCTTCTTTTCTTGTAAAAGTAAGGTCGCTCTTGTTGTTCTTTAGGGAATAACATTTTATGGGGGAGAGTTCTTTATTGAACTTGTGCTTAATTGCCAAATCTTTGTGGGGAGTGCGGCTATGGAATATTGTAGGAGTTATCTTGTATCTTTACAAACTCCTTGATGAATACACTAAGTTTAGACTATGTGAAATCATCGAAACAAATTGATATGTTCTCTTTTAGTCATGAAGTATCTCTATGAGAATTTCATTATGATCCCACTAGTTTTCGTACCTTTGCCAATTTATATTGACAAAAAGGGGGGGAATTATTATGTAGTTCACACTACAAATACATATGGTTTACGGATCATTATGTAAGGGGGAGTGGTTTTCATTGTGAGATGAAGTATTGACTAAGGGGTAGTGATACATATCACCATAGTATTATTGTCAAAGTTGTGATACAATTGATCTTTGATGTTGTGTAATAATACTATGACACTGTATAACAATACGAAAACATCTTGTTTTATATATTGTTATAGCTACGGATCTTCAACAACTATGATGCTGAGTTGAACACGTTCAAAATCACTGGAGTACTTGGAAGTGACGAAGATTTCGAGTAATGTTGAAGAACCAAGGAAATCAAGCATTTGGATGAGAAGCTAAAAAGTTTATTTATTTTGTAATCCATAAGTATTGATAGTTTTGTCACTAAAATTGACAAATGGGGAGATTGTTAATTAGAGCACTGCTCGGTCAAACTCTTAAGCGTTGCTATCTCAAGCTTGTTTGTCAAGTTTAGTTGCGAAAACTATAAGCCTTGATTTCTAGTCTACTTATAGCTAAGTCTCGGATTAGGATATAATGTGTAGTTGAGCTTTAGACTTCACGGCGTTCATCGATTGAAGACGAATAACTACTAAGGGGAGCTTGTGGAACTTCATCAACAAAAGGTATGTGGAGACTTGAACTCATCTATCACTTAAAAGTCTATTTCTACTCTATCTCCTATTTGAGACAAAAGTCGTATAGCTATATAGACTTCAATTTATACACATTTGATATTTCGAGCTGAGTTTGACTTGCTTACATATTTCTCAAAATATGTATTGGTAAAGCTTTCACTTTAACCAAGTTCATCTTATATTCTTGACGAAAGTCAAAAGATGATCATGTGAAAATCGCCTGGTAACATCTTATATGATTTGTGTGAGACATTCATTTGGTGTAGACTCAGAATGTTTCGTATTGATCATTTGATCACTTGAAAATTTCTTTGAAGCTAATAGTTTGTGTGAGACAGCTATTGTCGTTTTCTAAGAATGTTTCAATGATTGAAATGGAGTTTAGAACAATTAACCAATGAATGGTTATAGCACAGTATGCGTACTTGTACGCTAACTGTTGCAAGTTATTCCAAGTACGGGAATCTAGTGTGCATACCCGCATGCGTACTGATTCAACAGTTGAAGTCCGGGAACTATAGTATGCGTACACTTTTGCATACTAACTTCAACTGAGTTCGGTTGTGTACGACAGTATGCGTACACGTTTGCATACTGGCGAACACATGCCAGGTCCGGAACTCTAAGTATGCGTACATGTTTGCATACTTGAGTGGTTAAGTTCTAAAATCGGCTAACTCATGAACAAATACATTTATATAATAAAGAATGCAATCTTTTGCAAACCGTGGCTATAATGTTCATGAATTGATTCGAGTGAATCAAAACCGATTTTGCTTCAATTGTGTCTTGTATACTTCTATGAGAATATAAACAATTGAACAACTCTATAATTAGTTGTGTTAAGATGAACAAGGTTGATATGAAAGTGTTCATATGGCTAACTTCGGTTAACTATTGTTGAGCCAACTAAGTGTACACATTTAGGTACGGTTACCCATATCTAAATAAAGGTACATTTCATTTGTGTGTAACAAGCCAAGACAATCTAACGGTTGAAAGATATTGGCTTGAATCTAATCAAATTTTCATCTAACGGTGAATATTGATTGCTTTGTCCCAAAGTTATCAAACCCTGATTTGAAGACTATAAGGGAGAACTCTAGCAAGTGGGAAATCTAATCCCCACACCTCCTGTGTGATACTAGTTGCAACTAGAGTCGATTATCCTTTAACCTAGGTTTTTCCTAAAACCATTATAGGTTAATGACTTAAAGACTTCATTGGGATTGTGAAGTTAGACCCAACTATTTTCCGTAGTTGCGTGTTCTAATCTTACTTTGTTTTATCGTATTGAGTACTATCTTTTCTAAGATTTGCTCGAGATTTAATCTCGGCTGTTAAGATAAAAATTAGTCACAAACATCTTCGTCTCATCAATAACTTGTTTCACCATCATATGATTAAGTTATTGTGAGGTGATTGATATTACTTGGCAGTTCTTCGGGAATATAAGTCCGGTATATCAATTGGTTCATGTTCACCTTGATTTATCAAAAGACGGAACAAAACTCGTAGGTATTTCTGTGGGAGACAAATTTATCTATTCAATAGACTTTTTCGTGTGAGACAAATTTGTTTATTAAGTCTTCGACTTTGGGTCGTAGCAACTCTTAGTTGTGGATGACATCAGCTAAGGGTATCAAGTGCGCAGAATCCGGCGTGGTTCTAGAGGCGTAAGGAACGCGACTGTACCTTGATCAGTGTGAGATTGGTTAGGGCTCAACTACATTCCAGTCAGAAGTTAACTTGCAGTAGGCTAGTGTCTGTAGCGGCTTAATACAGTGTGGTGTTCAAATCTGGACTAGGTCCCGGGGTTTTTATGCATTTGCGGTTTCCTCGTTAACAAAATTTCTGGTGTCTTTGTTATTTCTTTTTCGCTTTATATTTGTTTATATAATTGAAATATCACAGGTTGTGCGTAGTTCAATCAATTAGATAATCCAACCTTTGGTTGTTGATATAAATTGATTGACACTTCAACATTGGTATTTGGTACCGTTCAAGTTGTTTCTCATAATAATCAGGCTCATGGATTCTATCTCGTTTGATTTGTTGATTATATTGAGAAACGAAGATATAACTCTTGGATGTATTTCCATTGATTGAGTCTCGATTTGTCTAGTTGATTCTCTTGGAATTATATTGGAGTTTTTCCATACAAATTGCCTAAACGAAATATTGGGTGTGGTTGTTAGACCCCCGCTTTTTCAACTTTTTCTGAAACGGGGAGAAAGTAGTCGCTGACAAACCCCATCTTCAGATTCTTATTCAGTCGACCCTTCCACCGTGGCAATGGTTGTACTAGTATATTTAAATATTAGTATTTTTATATATTGGTCTCTAAAGCAAAACCTTACTTCATGTTCAGAGAAAAATTAAGTGGTTCAGTCAAGATCAAACTCTTTTGGAAATACCTAAATGATGCTTGAAGGACTAACAAAAATACAAAATAATTAGGAACGGTTTGTGCATCACGGGCCATCATGGCTGGTTCCTCATTCCACCATATTGGTCGGTCCCTCATCCACCATTTGTTCAATCCTCTTTGCACCACTTGATCTGTACATCACCTAGACGTCCCACCACCAACAATGATCGATCCTCTTACCCATTGGTCGGGCCCTCTCTTTACCATTATTAGATTTTGCTACCTAATGCTATGCGAAGCATAACATTAATTAGGTTTAAACACTAACTAATCCGTTTTACACCAAATCTCTCGCAATCGACTTTAGTGAATCCTTTGCAAAGCACTTGGCCAATGCATGGTCGGGCCGGCCACTACCAATGGCCGGTTCCTCTACCCATTGGTCGGCCATCTCCTAATTGTTCTTTGGTCCATCACTTACCAAATTAGGTTTTATACTTGATGCTGTAGAGCATAACTCTAATTAGGTTAAGCACCAATAATATATTGACCAACCTATCAATATTGAACGTTTTATATTTTGGTCCAAACTACCAACATTTAATTGTTGTTCGCGAAGCAATATTTTCATATTGATCTAGTTATCAATATTTAATTGCTCTGCGAATCAATATTTTCATATTGATCCAAATTTATTAATATTCGATTGCTCTGCGAAGAAATATTTTCATATTGATCCAAATTTATCAATATTCAATTGCTCGGAGAAAGCAATATTTCATATTGATCTAGCTATCAGTATTTCATTTGTTTATCAACCAATATTTTATTGGTATGTCTATCAATAGCTTAATATTATAATCTCTGTTTTGTCATTCGGACTTCTCATAACATGGTGGATCAAGGATGAGTATTCTTAATGACTCTGCATTATTCATTTCCATATGATTTCCTGTCAAATGCTTGACACATCAAAATATACATTGGTCTAAGATCGATCCAACAATCTCACCAGACTTATGTTTATCAAACCAAATCATTCGAATATCATTCTACCTAAGCTGAAACAATGATATGTCACAATCATCAATAATCCATCAGACTCAACGTCTATGGTCCACGAAGCATCATTGCTGCCTCAACAAACATTATATGCTTTGTCCATCGTAATAATGAATTACAAAGCATGCCACACACACTCATCACTGAAAATCATGCTCAATTCATCTGTTAAGACTCATAGTCTAAACAGGTCAACGATTGACCTATTAAATACGTTTGCAAAGCAGACTTTACGTGAGACATCAATCATGTCACATGGAGGGATATTCATTAGGTTTTTGGTTAGACGGCCTACAACGCGTACGATGTAGCAATGCATCCGCAATGATAAAGTGAGTAAGTCATGCTGGCAGTTGAAGAGTAAGTGGAGTAGTGGTCTGATAATCAACCAAGTCTCCCTAGCAAAGCTGAACTGGTTCAACCATGATTTCCCACTTCCTTAGTTTTCCACTCATCTTCAACCGTCTCTACTTACTAGAGATCAATGTGTTAACTACCTTTGCTACAAATAACTTCCTCAACCTATGATACAAATAACTTCAACTTATGACAGTGTATCATTATCACATACATAAGCTTTTTCTTGGTCTAACACAGAGAAATCATCTTCAAAGCAGTTCAACACATCATCCACAATCAATCATTTACCATTGATCTCAACACATTCTTAGCTTCCCTCCATACAAATCGACCATTGTCCTTTCTTATAACCGAATTAAATGGAACGACCATTTCTTGGTTTAGGCTAGAGTCTTACACATTGATCTCTCGAACTCAAAGCACTCCCGTGCAGTGCATCTGTTAAAGGTTTTAAACGATTTGCTTCATCGAGCATCTGCCTACTTCGTCACTTTACACTTTAACCAATAAATCGTTTTTACCCATCAACATACCAACATTACTCTAAGGGTCGGGTGTCAAACGGATGGGTGATGTTTCACCCGCGTCCAACCCGTAAAAGTGACCGGTTTCAAAAGTTCACTCGCTTCCAATCTGCCGAGAAACGGATTGGGTGTCCACCCGCCAAAATACATATTGGTTTGGGTAAGGGGAAAATTAGGCTAAGGCCCAAAAATATTGTTTTTCTTATTGTCAGGCCCAAAACATTTGTTTGTTTCTGTGACACCCATAATTATACGAAATAATTAAAAATGTCTGCATAACGGGTTATGCATCCTAATTTTTCAGGGGTACAATTATAAGGTAAACTTGAATATAATACATCTAACAAACCGTGCCTTGGAATTTAACAAATTTTATCTCGTTGGAAAGCTTTTAAAGAAATCTACACAACGAGTACAAACAACAATACCAAATTTTAAGTTTTTTACGAAAAAAAGTCGGAGGCGATTGTTCTTTTAAGCAAAATTTTCGAAAACTATTATGCAGCCACCAAAAAGGATGCATAACACATTATGCTGACACAACAAAAGATGCATAAAACGTTATGCAACCATATTTTAGTTCATGCATCTATTAATTTGTGCATAACATGTTATGCATCCATTTCCTTGGATGCATAAAAGATTATGCATCAATTTTTTAATTCAGTGCTTACAAAAAAGTGGTTGCATAATGCTTTATGCATCCATTTTCACGACTACATAACATGTTATGCAAATATTATTGTAGGTGCATGACAAGTTATGCAGTTTTTTTGTTGTTGGTTTCAATACTAACAAAAAAGTTGCTGCATAACGTGTTATGCAACCATTTTTTGGACTGCATAACAAGTTGTCAACAACTTTTGTAGATGCATAACAGGTTATGCAACTATGAAAATGGTTGTATAACAGATTGTTCAACCATTATGACCAAACACCAACACCAATATGACCAAATACATCCGTAGCTTCCCAACCAACAACACCAACACCTCTGAAAAACGACAACTAAAACTACAAAGTACCGTAAAAACTCTGAAAAAACGCAACAAAACAAAAGCATTATAGTTCACTGAAATGCGAGATACCAACTTTCAAGTTCCGGAAACTCTAACACATCTACCAACTGGGTGTAAGCTGAAACATCATCTGAGTAATCAAATGGCTCATCTCCTTGCAACAAGTTTTTCCATGAAGCTATCAGTTGCAACCCAGCAATACTTCCAATTCCATCTCAACTTCAATACTGTCAGTTCCATAATCACCTTCTCTAGTATCATCTAACGGACCCAACCACATCAAATATTAGGTTCTACACTGTAACCAACTGCAAAACCTAGATATATATCTAACCATTATTACTGCACCTGCCCATAACCAACTCCATTGCAGTATCCACTGCTTCTCTGCAACACAACTCAATTCTATTTCACCAATTCAACTATAACTATCAGCTCAACCATTCACCATCTCTGCTCCACTGCCACCAGCCAACATCCACTCATCAACACAAAGATAACCACAAATCTCAGCACAATCTTATACCCATTTGTATCTCAACTCATCTAATTTCTCTACTGTTCGATTTCAAATCAGCTCCACGCTCAACAAACCCTAAATCCCCTGAATGGAATCGTACCCAAGCTTTATTTCTTCTCAATTGCTCAAGAACTGGTAATTATAACAGAAACCCAATAACAAATTCTCCATTACATCTCTCAGTCACCAACAACATACCCAGATCAATATCAACTCCAATTTTCATTCAATTAATGGCCACCAGTAAACCCTAATCTTCTTCCTGTGAATATGATAACAACTTCACCTCTTTCTTGAAACAACACCAAATTCAAACCCCTTAATTAATCAGCCCTAACTTGCGATTTCTATCACCATCTGATTTTTCATTTCAAACCAAAAATCCGAGATCAACCCATTCTTCCTTTCTATTTTACAACACCACAATTCAAACCACAGACTCTCAATTTCTTATTCGAATTCAACAACAACCATCTCCCCCCCTGTTTAATTTCACTTCAAATAGATTATTGACCACAGATCCCGCAACCCATTTCATTAACTAACCAACATCAAACCCTAATTACTTATCTATTTGAGCTAAAGAACGAACTCAATTTCACTATCAATCCATTCCAATCTCGGTATCAGAATCACTTTCAATTTCTTTCTTCATCGATTTGATCTAACTCAGCTGTCTCTCGGCTCAGAACCATTCTCTTTCACTTTATGTTATGAAAATATGCTTCTCTTGATCTTCATCTCTCGGATTCAATAACAGCAGTTGCGCTGCCACTATTTCTTCCTCTCTCAAATTAGTCGCATTCTCACCCTCTAAAAAAATCTGATAAACTTAATTTCAGAAATTATGGGTGTGTGAGAAATTCTTGGAAAATGGGTGTGCGCATGAAGATTTCCGCCAGTGGGTTTGACAATGAAAAAAATATGAAAAATGGGTCTCACAGTGTAGTCAAAATCGCTCTCCAAGGCCGATTACTCGCCGAGTAATCGCTACATGCTATATGACCGAGGCGATTTCCGATTCCAAGCGATTAAGACGGACGATTTTTCCGATTTGAACCGATTTTGGAGCAAAACGAGTTAACGATTTCACCGAGTTAGCCTTGCATGCACTAAAATTAGAAAATAAAAATTTCGTAACCCCTCAGATGGGAGTTACCAAATAGAAAAACCTCTAAAAACATGATAAATACGTTCAATATAACAATATCAGACACTTAATTACATGATAATGTTAAAATTTTAATTAGCTACAAATCTTGACTTATGAGCAGCAATATATCAATCTCTAATAAATAGATACCGAGTATTAGACCGAGTTTTGGCGAGTTCCAAGTCCGAACCTATTGCTCCTCGCTCCAAGTTCCCCAACCGAGTAGGACCGAGGAACGATTTCTCACAGTAGTTATTATGCGGTTATGGGTGTTTTTGCTTACCGGGAGTAGGTCTTAAATACCCAGGCCCAACTATAATTTGGGCTGCAGGGCTTATCTTCCTGGAATTCATTCCTTTATCCGATTTCCCCCTTCCTTGATATTCCCTCCTGGCTCCTGACGAACACCTCTCTATCTCATCATCACTATAGTATCAGACCTTTCCTTTCTTCACCACCAAACCCTCAAACCTAAACACTCTAAACGAAACCCTCAAATTCATCGATGGTAAAAAACAACTCCGTACCTGTCTCCGCAATCTTCAAAGCTGTTCAGGTACATCCATACCCCTGAAATTAGAATTTAATACGAATAATTTGTTAATCAATATACGTTTTTTGAGTTTTTTGTTTTCATTTTGGACCTAAATTAGTTAACACCTGAAACTCACATCTTATTCAAGCCTATTTACTCACTAAATGAATTAAATTATACAGATTTTAAATTTTGTTACTGTAACTTTTGTTTTCAGGTCTCTAATTCATCACCAATGGTATACGTAGAGGTTCATTTGATTTATAAATATTATAGCACTTCACCGTTATCATAACGATAACTAGAGACAAGGAAAAAAAATCCAAGAAGCGGATTCGAATTGGTACTTTTTAATAGTTTGAAGAGGAGAGTTTTGCTTCTGAAATGGATCTTGATGATCTTCTATCTGAACCGGTTGTCGTGAATTGTGAGTAATGGTAGATTTTGGTTTCTAAGTGAATGACTTCTACTCTTCTAGTTTTGGAATGTGTTGATAAGTTAATAAACATATCATTTTGTTGCAGCTCGGGCTAGGGTCAAGTTTCAACCTAAGGCTAGACCTAAAAGTAATGTGAACGTGGCTGTCGTTTCAGTGTCTGGTCAAAGTGATTCCACAAAGGACAAGCCAGGTATAACATATCCTAAGCACACAGACACACTTCGAAATTTGTTTCTTGTTTGGATCTTCCTGTAGAGATTGCATCATTAAACTCTATGCTGTCTTCTGTAGATGCACTCAGTGGAACGCCACAACTAGGACATGCTTTAAGCAGTACAGAAGCTATGCAACAAGAGTGTCCAGTGTCTGCTGGTGGTAAAATCTCTGGACTAGTTGATGTCTCTACACAGCTTGCCACCAGAAAGGATGAAATTGCAATAGACCCTATGTTTCCAGGGAATACAAATACCTTGGACATTTGTGGTGATAAGCAGGCTGGTTTTGAAAGATCAAGAGGAGAGGTGAATAGTCCATAGTATTTCATTTTCCAGTTTATTTATCTGCCCAAGTTTATTCTTTTCTTTTAGTAATTTAGTGCTTTTTAGACTGCAGATATTTTCTCTGAGTTGGAATCACTTGATACTCTTTCTCAGTCTGCCATTTCAAATGGTAAGTAATAACGTTTGCCCTCTGAAGTTTGAAACTTAAAAGTGAGCATTTCTTCGTGGCACTTAATGTCTGATGTTACTTATCTGCAGTGAGTACAATGAGAAAATTCCAGCCTAAGATGATAATCAATGAGAAAGTTCCCACTGCATCTACCACCTCAGCTCCCACTGCTTCTGTCTCTCCATCTGTGAACAATAACCTAGATTTTCTTGTAGTACCCCAAGACGTCTTTAACAGTAGAGAGGCTGCCTCTTCCGATAACCATGGAGATAGAGTTTCATGGATGGATGACAGGAGGCTGGAGAAAGAGGTATATTAATATTTTTTGATAATTGTAAACTTTAAATGTGTTTCATCTATCTGCATATAAAATTGACTACATTGTTGCATGCTTTCAGGTGGAGGCATTTGATAATTTTACTTCTGAGGCTACCCGTACTATGGGTATGTTCCAAATTCTCCCCATCTCATAGATTCAGTCTTCCTTTTCACAATGTATAATAAGTCACACCACTTTAATTTATTTCTGTTTGCATCGTAAAGCTGCTTGGTTATTGTTTTTGAGAAGGATACATAACCCAAGCCCAAGGTCCATGTTATTGTGTAGTTTCTTATGCTGAAATGTGTTCCCTTGGTTTGTCCAGGGAATGTGGCAAACGAATCTTTGGAAGAGGATTTGACTCCTGCTTGTCCTCAGGATGGTTTTACTGACTTTTCAAAGAAGCTGGCTCCTGGACTTGAAAAAACAGGTAGTGGATGTAGGAAAGCAGCCGAAGGATCAGAGATCTTAAACAAGGAACCACCCAAGAAAAAGTTCTCTCATTCTACCCGAAGAAATAAGAGAAGAGGTACCTCAAAAGTTTTGTTTGCTAATGAGGTTCTTATACTTTATGGCCGTCTTAGTTCTCCCTTGGTTATTTTGGGTTTTCTTGTCTGACCTTCAACTTTTTTTTTTACATTTTAAGTGGACAAGGTTCTGCTTGAAACCCCGGAGGATGAAATTAATCCCCGGAAGTTGATGCTGAAGGACCTAATCCTGCTTGCAGAAGCCAAGGAACAATTACTGGTATGCATCACCTTCCTCTATGTTTGATTTGAATGATACATGTTGATGTTTGTAAAAAGCATTGTCTTCTGGAACTAGTTTTTATACTTTAGAGTCGAACATCATTGTTCAGTTATGCTGAATTTTGTTATTTTCAGGTTGCAGATCCAAATGCAGCAAATAATTCCTCCCGTATCAAAGGTATTAACAAATCCCCAGATAGACTTTTGACTGAGCTTTAAATTTTCCATAGGTGTAATCATTTTCCATCTGTGTGTGGCTTTATCTAATGCAACAACATGCCGGATATGTTTTGAGTTGCAAAAGATTGGCATGCTATTTTGCTGATCAAATGGTTTCCTAGAAATGAAGTGTATCCTGATAAGTAGCTTTTCGGATGAACTGAATCATTAGTTTGACTCTGAACTTTGTCCCCGGTTTAAATAATCTACTGTTAGTTCTGCTGTATTGAACAGAAAGTAAGAAAAAATCTCGTGTCAAAAGCAATATACACTCCCTCCGCCCTTAAAAATATGATCTTCTCATTTTAAAATTTTGTCCCTCTAAAAGTTGACCTATATCATTAAACAAGGGTATAATTTGATAGCCATGTTTATATTCGTTACATCGGTGTTTTAAAATGCTTTTCAATGGTATGAAGCTTACGAATATCCGTGGTATAGTTTGAGAGATATGTCATTTCTGAATTTTACTGATTGTTATCCATATGGGTATAATTGAAAAAAAAATACTCCTCTCTCCTCGTTGCCTTAAGAACTGTGCAAATTTGAAACATGTCATCTTTTTAGGGACGGAGGTAGTAATACGAATGAAAATAGCCACAATAATAGTTCCACAGATGTGATTGAGGCAAGAATTTCCACTGATATGATTGTGATATCCAATAATAGTTCAATTTTGTGAATCAGCTGGTACAATGTTTCATTCTGTTACGAGGTTGACATTCTTGTGTCTGTTACCCAGTTTTTGAATAATGATATCCTTTAGGCTTTAAAACTTACTGTGGTGTTTATATGTCTGTTTCTCTTTCCTGTTAGATTTATTACCTTGTTTCGTTACAGGCATGGTTTCCTCTAATAGTATCTTCTTAAATGCAATAGCATATGCAACAACTGTCCCGTAAACATGGATAACGATTTCCTTAAATTCGTTCCATCCTTTTTATAAGCAGATTTTGGTGTTTCCTATAAGTTAACTGACCCCGCTGACAGTCCCTTGTTGCGTAAGTACTTTGAGAATGAAGATTCTCAAAATAAGTATGCTGGTATTATCGAAACTAAACTCGTTGACAATCATTTTATCCTTTTGATATTGACAAATGTGATTGAAAGCACAGTTTTGAAGCAGATTAACTGAATTTTAAGTTCACTTTTTCAGTACTACTGTTACTCAAGATACTCATTTTGAGGAAGAAGTCCCCTTTGCTTACGAAGAAGATCAATCAGAACATTATGTTCAACCCAAACTCAACTATCATACATTCATGAACAGGACATCGACTGAACGTTGGTCGAAACAGGATACTGATTTGTTTTACGAGGTAAGCTTAACTTTTATTCTACGAGATGTTGTTGCTTTGCAGCCGTGATATGTGTATGTAACCCCAAGGAAGTGATATGAAATCCTCCTATTTGGTTGCGCTTGTTCTTTTCAGGGTATTCAGCAGTTCGGGACAGATTTTACATTGATCCAACAACTATTCCCTGGACGAGCACGAGCTCAGGTGAAGTCGAAATATAAAAAGGAAGAACAGCAACATCCTAAGAGGCTTTTAGATGCTTTGACTAATCGCTCCAAAAGTAAGTTAAAACATTTGGCAGTATTTCACATTCTTTTAAAGGCTTTTGATTAGGATATCAAAACTGTGATGTGGGTAGTATATATTTATGTGCAATGAGGTGCCGTTAGCTTCTAATGTGAATGATTCAAATACTATTATATTAATTGAAATGAAAAGATATGATTGCAAGGGGAAGCAGAAAATGCTTGGGAGCCATTTTGTAATACTTTAATTCTTGCAGATCATTCTCATTTTGAGCTGGTTATTGAGAGGCTACAAAAAGCTGCAGCTGATGCAGAGGCAGAGCATGGTTCTGACAGAGATGATGAGTCAGTTGGCATCACAGGCGAGGAAGTGGAGATCACTCCTAACACAAATGTATGTCCTCGTTCATATCTTCTTTTTTCTTCTCCCTCCGCTTCAAAAAGATAGGCTTGTTTCATGTGTAACTTGTGCATGAAACAAGCCTATCTTTTTGAAATGGAGGTAGTATTATCTCATTTTTAAACTGAAATAGAAAAAACTAAAGAATCAAGTAATGAGGATTGTGTTTTCCTTCCACAGGAAGAAGTATTGAAGAAGCCTGATGAAAGCGAAACAAACTTTGAGGAGGAAGAAGTGGGTGAAGGTATGATGGAAGCAGAGCAGGAGGCTGAATCATTAGCCCTGAATCATCAAGAAATTATGAATCATCAAGGTCAGAGCCCTGCTAAATCTCATCAAGAAAGTGAAGAAGGAGATGTCTATGATATTTGGAGTGAGTATAAAAGTGATATCTAATACTTGATTTACTGAAGCATTCTGCATATGATTATCATGTCTCCATTTACATGGTTAATTTGTGGCTGCTAGGATTCGAGTCCTGGTGTCCAGGGTCTTGTATGGAATTGTTACCATCAAGCTACAACTGGTAGTTCTTTGCTTGATATTGTATGTATATATCCTGACATAATTCTGTTATTCTGTGGAATTTTTGCTGTTTCTCATAGTTTTCTGCGACGCCCTTTTCTTCACTCCCTCCTGGCAACAAGTAATGCTGTTTATCTGCACTTATTGCCTATTCATTGAATCTTAAGCATTTTCTATTGCCATTCAGTCAGTTTGGGTTGTAGCACGAGTGCGCGACATGGTTATATACCTTTTAACATCACATATTAACAGGGATGAGGGATCCAATCTGAATCCGAAGTAGATATTGGCACCACTACCTTAACTTGGTGTGGGCCACACACACGTGAGGTAAAAAGTATTACTACCTGTTAAATCTGTATTACTAATCAGGGAGTCAGGACTGAAGCGAATCTCTCCTTTTCTCCCTCCACAAGTAGTTAAAACCAAAAGCTAGAATATTTAACTTTTTCACTCTGAACATGGGATGTTGGACATTAACAAATATGTGATCCAAATTCCACCCGGAAATGATTTATGTACCATTCCTTGTACTTCATTCTCTCCATAATGCAAATGAAAATACTTGGCACTATCTTAGCCGTCAAAAAGGCATTGGATGAAATGTGCCACATGGTTGTTGATAACTATAGTTCTCTGCAAGATCATCAAATCAAATTGTATAAATGAATGAGGAAATGGATGATGAGGTGAGGTCCCTTGGCTTGTTTGTTTGAGAGATTTGATGACTCCAAAGCATAAGAAAAGCATATATTCTCTCTATGTTCCCCCCTAAAATGACCTTGTCTTCTTCTCATCAAAAAACAAAAAAACTTTACATTTATCTTTCAGGAAATTGAACTTTATTTGACCTCCCTCCTTTTCTTTATTAAAGGTTTGAGTAAAGAAATCATTTTCAAAAATTTCAAATTGTTTATACGCTTATTACAAGAAATTTGGAATACCACCAATCACACCAGACCCAATTGATTGACTTTAGAGTTGACTGGGTAAGACTATGTAAGACTACTTGGATTATGGGAAACGGAAAGTGTATGATTTCAAAATTTTCAATAATTTGTATGATGAAAAAAGTGATGAATCATGATCTAAGACCCACTAAAGTTAATCAATAATACCTAGTTTTTTAGATGATTACGGAGCTAAAAATAATATATGTACAAGTTAGATTAAGAGAAAGAAAAAAAGTTGGATTAAAAATCGTATATAAATAATTAGAGGGTTTAGGCATCATGCATCCAACGAGGATACCATTCATTTCCTTAGACACACACACAACAAATTAGACTAACCCTAGCTAGCTAATTTTAAGGACTCTATCTTGTTTTTTTTGGAAGAAGATTTCTTTGCTTTGTATTCTATTTGCGTCTCTCTCACACATTTTTTCTTCTCTTCCCTTTTACTTTCTGATTATTGATTCATTTTATTTAGGTATTTTTCTTCTTTTTTTATTCACTTTCTAGATAAGGATCTATAGACATGATTACTAAGTATATTATAGCACAAAGATTAAGTACGTAGCAATGTCCAAGAAACCTGTAGGGCAATCGGCCCGAAGAGGCTATACTGGGGTTTGGCGGCCATTTATATTAAAATGCTCACATTCCACTACTGTGAGGCCTTGCCATCAGCCCTCTCAGCCTTAAAGCTGGGTTCCATACGTCATGCATAGTAAGCAATGACCTATGAACATTTAAGTGGAGATTAGTGTTTTTAGAACTCGTTCTTGGACTCAAAATCTAATCATTTTAGCTAGTTTGATACTGGTGAGAACCACAGTACTGTCATACATTAAGTCAACTGAAATTCCTCAAACTTCCGATCTAGAAAGTGGATAGAAACCTTGAGCTAGAAACTACACTTGAAGTGGTAGTATGTGTTAACGTCGGTGTAAGCTAAAACTCAACTCGTGTTAATACCAGAATGTTGTGATCAATGTGAAATTTCCTCACCCATGAAGAAAAGAAAAGAGAGAAAAGAAAGAAAAAAGAAATGCAGGTTTTGCTCAGCAGAAAAAACATGGACTGTTACCGATCTTAATTTTATATGTATTTCAAACTTTAGTTATCAGATAAAATATGTAAAAGAATGAATGGGTCGGCTGCAAGGGACACCGGAATACTGGATGAGCAAAAAGCTAGGGCTTACCCATGCTGTTTCATCACACTCTCCCATCACTTTTCCTCCTTTTGGCTTTATTTAATCACAAATTTGTGGGGCTAAATTGCTTATAAAAATTTATCATTGAAAAGGTCTCTCTCTGCTTTTTGACAAACGACACATTAACCAAGCTTTACTTCTACTTATTATTGACATTTATCATAACACCTTTTCTAATTAATTAACCCAGACCAGCTTTTAGTTTATTCTCCCTCTCTCTGATCACTTGGGCATATGGCAATTTGCAATTTGCTTAGCTGCCATATTTAAATCAGCTCCATAATCAATAATATGGTGCTTAATTTAGGCAGGTGTTTGAGTACGCTATGGTTTTTAAAGACAGTGTACGGTACAGTGTCTAGGCATCTAGGATTTATTGCTTGCCACTAGGGGGTGTAACTTACATAATTGCGGAGAAATTAACTACTAATTGTTACGTGAATTCCTCTGTTAAATAAGGAAGCACCGAGTGATGGCCAGACTTTTTAGTGGTTTGGAGATTTCAGTAAAAAAAAGAGGTTCAGAGTTCTATCCTTGGCTATGCATATACAAACTTATTTTGAAATTTGCCTTTGACAGTACGCATGGTGGCATGGGGAGTCTGCTCTGGTGATTACTCGGATGTTTTTAAGAGATCCAGTCCCAGACATACACACCCTGACATCCCATAGGTTGGAAAAGCACTGTACTTAACCATTGTTATAGATGAAGTGAAGGTCGTATGTCTTTGCCATAAATGTATTGCTGCAAGTCCCAGGCATTTGTTATCGTATAAGTACTTGCCAAGTTGTTACCTAGGTGCACAAGTCTGACTTTCTCTTTTTGAATGGGCAAGTCCAACATTGAGTGGAGTAGTATACGTCTATACCCTCCTATATTTATGCTAGAGCTAGACAATAATTTGGGTCTTGGGATATTAAACGTACATTCTTGATTTCTTTCCGTACATGAAAGTTCCAATACATAAAGAGCACAAAGTATTTAACTAAGCCCACTTGGTACTGTATTGAATCTACTGATTAGTGTCGTTGATCATGATGTGCGGGCACAGTTCCAAATCTAGTTAACATGATGTGAGAGTATCGTTAAAGTGGTTATTACTTTCATAAGCTAGAGAAATGTCATCAATCATTAGCATTAATGTGAACTATATATACTGTGACCAGCTAATTTATTAATTTTATGATTGTTGGAAAACAAAGAAATTTAGATTTAGTTTGGTGAAGGATGTAACTTGAACCGAACAATAATATTGCAACAATTATCAAGAGTTTGGAGCAGCGACCGAAGCAAGAATCACAGTCTAAGAGGGCTAAAACAGTAGAAGTGAGCTACTTAGAGCTTAGTAAATCGTAAAGGGACTACAAAAATATATTCTAAAAATTATCCTTGAAGAAGGACAAGTTTTAAGATTTTGGTGGTGGCTGGAGCACCCACTGGATCTTTCACTACTTTGGAATTACGATGGGGTAGTAAACGAGAGGCCTAACTGTGTTTGGAACAATTTACCGATTTGAAAGAAAATAAAAGAAAATGCAAGAATCTTAACAACAAAAAGGGAAATTTGGCAAGTATGCTTGGAGATATGATTCAAGCTCTTTTTCGGGTGCATGTTAGGTTTAACGTCATTCTCGTGAATCTTGCTGTGTTTTGTCATTGCGCCAGGTTATTATGGTAATAGTATTATAAAACTCGAATCTCTATCGGCCTCTTTGAGATGACAATATGACATTGAGAAAAAAATGGCATTCATGCATTGTAATACTTATTTTTCACTAAATTGGCTCCTCCTCTTTCTTTCTTCTCTTGTGGTGACCGGATAACAACTCAGAGTTTGTTTTCTAATCAGTTGTATTTATTGGGTTGAAATACTCCCTTAAGTAAATTTTTCACATTGACATAAAAACAAAAACACAAGTTGGTCTCCCTATACACTTGTAAGTCTCATTTGATACATTCTCTAGTACTGATTTTTGTTTGTATTTTGTTTTCGGGCAAAAACAGGATGGTAGAATTCAAAAGCGAGAGACATAGATATAGAAAGAGAGAGTGCGATGTGCACGCGCAGAGGTGCGGATATCACTGTAGTAGAGAGATAGAGAGTTAAATTATTTTCATTCTCTTTCTTTCTTATCTTTCTTGTTAAGGCTGCTTTAAGCTGATGATGATGAGAAGGTCTTGTACAGTATATATATATTAATGAAAGAAAGAAAGAAAGAAAGAGTAAAGATGAAACAAATAACAACAACATCCTCATCAAGTTCAGAGCAAAAAAACTCAAAAAAGTAAATAAGGGTTTGTGGGTGTCACCTGATGAACTGAGCTGTTTGTGTGTGTGTGTTTATTATTCGCTCCCTCTCACTCTCTTTCTCTCAATAGCTTTTGAATAAAGTGCTCTCTCTGTGTTTACTCTCTCACACTCACACACACACAGAGATAGAGAGAGATTCTTAGTGCGTGCTTGTGGTTCTAATTAGAATTTTAATTCTTTTCTCTTTTTTTGGGATTTTCAAGAGCTGCTTTAATTTAAAGAAATCATCATCACCATCATCATATCATGGAGCAGTACTCTGGAAATCTCCATCATCATCATCATCATCACCAGCTCCAAGAACAACTCAATATTGTTGGTTCTTCTTCTTCTTCAACTTCCTCTTTATCAACACCACCACCACCACCGCCTTTTTATCAACTACTTGGAATCAACAATTCATCATCAACTTGGAACCAAAATCTCATTTTGTAAGTAAAATGAATACGAATTAGAACCCTATATGCTGACTTTATATTCGCTCTTCTCTTTACTCCTTTATTTCTTTTTTTTTCTTCTTCCTTTCCCTTTATATAGTGTAGTGTGCTTGAAGGTGAATAAATGTCAACCCAAAATTAATATGCTTTATTCTATGAATTTGGATTCTACTTGTTGTTTACTCATCATAACCTCATCCAAATGTTTTTGTTTTTGTCAAAACTCAAAACTGCTAACAGCCTAACTTCTTGCACTAGTCAACAAACATTCTTTGGAACTTATAAATTCTGTTACTTATTTATTAGCTACTGCCAAACATTTGGAATTTAGTTCTTGGGTCTTCTTTGTTTGTATATTAATGATGATAACCCTAATAATTCTTAATTAGCTAGCGTTTGATTGATGTTAATGAACAAGTTAATTAAGGGTACTACTATTTAAATCTTCTCAACTCTATCTATATTTTTCTTGTAGTCATGTTAGTAGTGTTAGCTAGCTAGGGTTGCCATAGATGTACTAATTTGGTGAAGATTATTGATTTTGAATGTATACATGCAGGAATAATGGTGGTGGTAATTACTTCAATCAAAATGGTAATGTCAATGGTATCACAGGCTCACCAAGAGATGAAGTTATAAGCAGGCAAAATAAGAATAATAATGATGATGACATTCATCATTTTGTTCCACCTTCTCTAAACACTTCAACCATTCATCATCAAAATCAAGACTTGAGTAATTTTCATGGCCGAGGCTTCATTGACGTCAATGATCAGTCACTTCATGAGCTTCACCTTGCAAAAATCAAGAAAGAGCTACTCTTATCATCATCATCATCATTAGATTCTCATCACGCATCCAAATTATTCAGTAATGAAGCAATTATGAATAATACTTTCTCGAAAAACTACTTCAAAAATGAGAATCAACTACAAGATTTCTATGAAGAAGATCCAAGTAGTAATAATACGCATCTTGGAGATCTCTACAACAATAACCCAGAGACTTTTACTGGTTTTGGAAATTATTTTAGTAATCCATTAAGTAGAGTGCACAGTAATAATTTCAGCCAGATGATGATATTGCCTAGTACCACCATTTCCAATGCCGACTCAAATCCGCAGTCGTTTACGAGTACTACTACAAATACTTCTCCAATAGGTCTTAGTAGTTTTCAAGCTTTGGATCTCTTGAGTTCATCATCGACAAAGAATATTGGTGGAGGTTTTGATCCTGACCAGACTAATTCACTGTTTAAAGATAGAAGCTTATCACTTAATCTTTATAACAATGATATCAATCCTGGAGTAATCAACAACAACTGGCCAAGCACAAACAATCCTAGCAAAGTGAGTTAAAACATTTAGTATTATCGCATTCGCTCATTGTTTACCTGTGTTAACTTAGAACAAAGCTTAATTTTGACGGTACCTGATTACTACTAAAATGCTAAAAGAATGTAGTTAGTTCGTGATGTCTATCAACTTTTCTTAAGCAAACCTTAATTAAGGACTACTCCTTTCGGTCTGCTTTTTTTTTTTGCTTTATAATCATAGCGAAGTATCTTTTTTCTTTTCTTTTTTACTATATATATATAGGAGACTTGCTCAGTTTTGTCATTTTGATCATCACTAGGTAAATTCCTTAATCAATGGAGTAACCGATGCAGCAAAGAGACCAAGACCACCGGGTAGTAGTGGCAATCCGAAGAAAACGCCTCAAGCAACACCAGTTAAGAAGCCTCGTACGGAGTCTCGATCTTCTATTCCACCCCTTAAGGTTTGTGGTAACATTGCCTCGGATGTGGTTTTCGTTTTCACAAAATAGTTTAAATATTTAAAATTTTAGGTATTGATATATATGAAGCTTTAATATGCATGGATGTATGTCACCTGCAGGTAAGAAAGGAGAAATTGGGAGATAGAATTGCAAATCTTCAACAATTGGTGGCTCCTTTTGGCAAGGCATGCATATTACTTACATTACCTATTATATATTTAATTGACTAGGCTATTTCCATATTGTTGATAGATAATTCAAAATATCATAGCGTAATTAAGTAATGTTAAATGTTATTAATCAGTTATGATAATGTGGGTTTTATTATTTAACAGACTGACACAGCTTCTGTACTAATGGAAGCCATTGGGTACATCAAATTCCTACAAGAACAAGTCGAGGTACTATATATACTACATATTCCATAAATTCTTCTCTTAGAAGTACATACTACATATAGCTAGAAACAGAAGTAAAATTTTTTTCTAAAAAGAAAATTCAAACTTACTAGATTTGTATGAACAACCAATCTTTGTTTTCACGGTAACTCCCTTGTTTTGAAGAACTTACGTTTAAATTGTTTTCTTCTTTCCAGACGTTAAGCGTGCCTTATATGAAGTCCGGTCGCAATAACAATACTATGCGTCCAAAATACCAACAGGTAGTCAAAGAAACCTCATTGATCTATAAGTGATATAAGAAAATGTTGCGCTTTGAATATCTGTTTTGTAATTTTGAATGATTATCAACTGATTTTGTAAACATATTTGTAGGGTATGAATAATGCTAGAGGCGGTGAAGGTGACACGAATGAACCCAAACGAGATCTAAGGAGTAGGGGCTTTGCTTAGTGCCGTTGTCATGCACGTCGTACATTATAACGGACGATAATAGCTTAAGTCATGTTAATTGGTCGACATCGGGACTACCTCACTTTGGTGGAGGCTCTATTTGATCAATGTGTGTATATATACATCTAGGAGGATAGGAGCGGTAAAATGTACAATAATTTTGTTAATTAGTTTGTTGTTTAATTAGTTTCATTTATGAACTGAGAGCATAGTTATATATGCCCTCCTAAAAGTTAAGTGGTGCAAGTACTGTAAGATGATGATGACGATCGGGTACGTAGCTGATGAAGAGGTCGTTTATTGTATGTATTGACGGAGCAAATTTGGTCATCTTGTAAAAAGTTTCAAGATAGACCAAGTTTGGTCCATTAATCAGCAGTTAATGGATGAATAAATGAAATATTAGCATTATATGCGTGAATTCTTGTTTTGTTTACAGTTTACTATAACCCATCGCTCATAATCTAAGTGAAATGTTAGTTCGTCCATGCAAGTTGATGCTTCCCGTCCCCTGTAGCCCAAACGCATTTCTAACTCTCATATGGTTTTCATTTATTCAAGCAATATATATCCCAAAAGCAAGTTTACGTGGAAAAGTTTGTAATACTGCTGACGTATGCATGATGTATAGCATCGCTCATCAACCTGGGTTTGGCAACGATGAAGGCCTAATTATAAAGCACGAGCATTCTTTTTTCGATCGATCAAGCACGAACATTCTGTACAAATCACCATCAGACCATCTCACTATCGATGCAACGGTTATATATTTATTTGCAAGCCAAACCAATGAACCATGCATGCGAGAAACGAAATGATACTGTGGCCATTTGGAAGCCAAACCACGCCAAGTGAGTTCAAAGTTAACGATGTTAAACTTGTCGTTATCTGGTGTTTCTGGTATACCTGTATTTCTTAGCTATATATGTAGTAGGCCACTAGGCTTACGTATTCGAGAAGAATAATTTTCTTTTCGAAGGAGAAAACGAAATAACAAACAGCAAAAGAGATGCTCCTCAAAGAGGGAAACCCATCTATCAAAGAGCTTATGTATACACAGAAGTTTTAGTGATAACGTCCAGAACAGTACCCTATTCGATGCACTAAGAAGACAACTCTGGATCTCCCTGCATAATTGGGATTATGAGACTTGCCTGTAGTATAAATTTACAATACGTATGGGGAAGCAGAAATTTATATATGGAAAACCATTTGCTCCCCGGACAAAACTACATTACTAATGATCTACCGGTAAATTTTGTTGCTCTCAACCATATCAATTTAATATTGACGCCACTAGGACAGACACTTGCAAAGATTGTCCTTTGTTGTCCTCCCAACAACAGCGACCTGCATTTTGCACATGGCACGGCCACTTGGCCCCATTTCGATAACGTAGACGCTCGACATTACGTGGACACTTACACTTGGTTAAGTAGTTTTCACTTACCCTATTAGTATAAGGGTGCACAGTAACCGAGCCGAAAAACCGGACCGTCACAAACCGGTGGAACTGCGTCGGTTTTGTACCGAACCGAGGAAGGGGTACATGTACCGGTTCAAAAGCGAGAACCGGCCTCTAGGGGTGCAGTGTATTGACGACCTATTCATGTCCGTGCCGTCCCGTCCCGTTTGTACCAAATAATACTGACCATTAGATTTAGGGATTTAATCTAATGGTGGGTTTAGATGGGTTCTTACCGGTGCTTATGGTCCTTGTAATGGGAATGAAAAGAAAACATTTCGTATGGAGTTGGCAACTTTGCATGGCTATTGGGATGGTTTGCCTTGGTGTATTGGTGGAGATTTAAATGAAATTAGAGTCATGGGAGAACGAAGGGGATGTCGTAGGAGATCAAACTCTATGAAACGTTTTGATGAATTATGTGATGATCTCGAGCTTGTGGATTTGCCGATTTCCGGAGCGAAGTACACATGGAGTAGACCTCCTAACAAGAAGAGTAGAATTGATCGGTTTTTATTTTCCTTGAATTGGGAGGAGCATTTTCCAAATCTCAACATTAGGCGGCATGCAAGACCTTTTTCGGATCACTTTCCCATCGAATTGTGTTCAATTGTGACGGATTGGGGCGCTTGTCCATTTCGTTTTCAATTATCATGGCTTGAAAATACTAACATCATTTCTTTGATGAAAGAATGGTGGGAATCTTTTCTTTTGTAGGTACATTTAGCGCATGTTTCTCAAAGAAACTAATTGCTTTGAAAGAGAAATTGAAGATATGGAATAAAGAGGATTTTGGGAGTGTAGATAGAGATTTTGATGAGGCTCTTGAAAAGATGCAAGCTTTGGATGATATTGGTGATAATAGACTTCTAACCGAGGTGGAAGAGGACATGCTCGTGACAGCGAAAGTGGAGTTTGAAAAGGCTCATAGACGTAAGGAAATTTTCATTCGTCAAAAATCTAGAGTCAATGCCATTCGTGATGGTGATAGAAATACCAAGCATTTTCATCGTATGTTAAGAAGGAATAGAGCAAGAAACAACATCAATAATCTCCGCATCAATGGCATATGGACCGGGAACAAAGATGAGATTAAAGAAGGCATTGCGAAACACTTTGAGGTAGCTTTTAAGGAAGTATCTAATCATAGACCGAGAATTAAAAATATGTGCTTAAAGAGTATTGACGAGAATGCAAGAGTTTGGTTAGAGAGGCCCTTTAGTGAAGAAGAGGTGAAGAAAGCGATTCATGATTTGGGAGTGGATAGAGCTCCGGGCCCGGACTGACTTCCCGATGAAATTTTATATTGTTGGGTGGGAATTCATTAAAGAAGACTTGATGAAGGTGTTTAAAGATTTCCATGATAACAACATTCTCGATACTTCTCTTAAGAACAACTTTATAGCGTTAATTCCTAAGAAGATTGGTGTGGAGGAGGTAAAGGACTTTCGGCCTATTAGCCTCATAGGAAGCGTGTACAAAATTATATCCAAAGTACTAGCGGAGAGATTAAAGGTATATCTTCCTATATTAATCTCTCCTTCTCAATCTAGTTTTGTTAAAGGGCGTCAAATTTTAGATGGAGTTTTGATAGCAAATGAATGTGTGGATTCTAGACTTCGTCAAAATTACCTAGGGGTTAGTGTGCAAATTAGATTTTGAGAAGGCCTTTGATAATGTGAATTGGAACTTCTTAAATGAAGTCTTATTTAAAATGGGATTTGGAGGCGTTTGGCGTGCTTGGATAAGGAATTGCTTATCTTATTCAAAATTTTCGGTTCTTGTGAATGGCACCACTCATGGGTTCTTTGGTAGCGAGAAGGGTATTCGTCAAGGTGATCCTCTTTCCCCATTTCTTTTTACCATTGTTGGAGAGGTTTTGAGTCATATGTTAAGTAAGGCACAAGAAGTTGGTAAAATTTCGGGTTTCTCGGTGAAGAACGAGGGAACCAAAGTTAACCATCTCCAATTTGCGGATGATACCATTGTTTTTCTTGATGCGAAGTGTGAACAAGTAGATTCTCTTAGGTATTTACTTCTATGTTTTGAGTTAACATCGGGTTTAAAAATCAACTTTGCTAAAAGTTGTTTATTTGGGGTATCTCTCGTTGAAGACATTGAAGAATTCGCCAACATGTTGGGGTGTAAAAGATCAAATTTTCCAAGTATTTATCTCGGCCTTCCTTTGGGTGATAAAGTTAGTGGCACACAAAAGTGGGAAAAGATTTTGAATCTTGCTCTTTGAGACTTTCATCTTGTAACGGAGAACGCTATCAAGAGGAGGTAAGTTGACTCTAATCAAAAGTGTTTTGGCTAGTTTGCCCATTTATTATTTATCCATCTTTCTTGCGCCATGCTCCATTACAAATAAGATTGATAAGATAGTAAGAAATTTTCTTTGGGATGATGATTCTAACAAGAGAAGAATTCATAATGTCGGGCGGTCTATAATCGTAAAATCTAGAGAAGGTGGTGGTCTTGGAATCCGGAAATCTAAATACATGAACTCGCGCTTCTCAAAAAGTGGTGGTGGAGATTTGGTACGGAAAAGAATGCTTTTGGAGAAAGATAATTGTGGAAAAATTTGGAGAATCATCCACCGGTTGGGAAACTCTTCAACCAAAAGGGCCAAAGGGATGTAGTTTGTGGCACAATATTTATAAGGAGCTTGAGGATTTTAACAAACATGTGAAATTTAAGATCATATGAAATGAAACTAGATTTTGGGAAGATTTTTGGATTGGTGATGACGTCTTATGCAATAGTTTTCCTTTGGCATTTGAAGCTTCAAGAACAAAAGGGAAGGTGGTGGCTAGTTTATATGAGATCACGAGGAACGGAATCAAGTGGAAGTTCATGTCTCGAAGTAGATATTCTCAAGCCATAACGAGGAGATTGCTTCCATAAACTCATTACTAGAAGTGGTGAATATTCAAGAAGGGTCATTGACTCTAGATTGTGGATGGTGGATAGAAACAATATGGTTGATGCTTATACGGTTAAGTGTGGATTTGATTCTCTTTGTGACCAAGGTGATAGTAACTTCCCAAATGAGATTATTTGGAGTCGATATTATCCGTACAAAGTAAACTTCTTTCTATGGCTTTTGTACCTTGAAAGGTTGATGACGACGGATAAGCTTTTTAGAAGGGGTATGGATGTGGATAGGGTGTGCGGTTTTGTGAAGTTGAAGATGAAACAAGTGCCCATTTATTCTATGAATGTTGGCGAACAAAAAGAATTTGGGATTATTTTGCCGAAGGATGCAACTTCAATTGGAATTATGATACTAATATTTCCACAACTATAAAAGATTGGAGTTATGATTGGGGTGATGAAAGACTTGACCGTATATGGAACAACTTACCGGTTGCAATATGGTGGTGCATTTGGAAAGAAAGGAATTCTAGAATATTCAACAACAAAAAGAGAAATTTGGAAAGTTTAATTCGAGATATTAAAATCCAAGCCTATTTTTGGGCGGAGGCAAACACTAGAATGTTGGGTTTTGGCGAACATGGTAGTAGCTCTATGGGACTCGTATTTCTATCGCCGCTTTGAGGTGGATGTGAGGCGTTTGGTGTTTGTTTGTTTCTTTGTATTCTCACTTGGATATTTGTTCTTTGTCCTTTTTTTTGGTGATCGATCTAATTTCCGTCTCCTTTTTGTGTCGGTTGTTTTTATTGGGTTGAGGTACCCCCTTAAGTACCTCTTTTCAATGAATCATTTCCTCTTGACGATCGAAAAAAAAAAAAAAAAAAAAAAAAAAAAATCTAATGGTGGTATATATAGAAAAATTAGGTCAGAAGAAAAGACGGGTTTCTCATTTTCTTTTTCCTCCTTCTTCTCTGCAGCTCCTCTTTCTCTGAGAAGGAACACGGAACACCACCTCTTTCTCTCGTATCTTCTATTTTTCTTCATAATAACAGCAACAAGCCAACAACAGGTAACAATCTATGATGTATTTGTTATATCAATCGATCTAATTTTTTTTTTATTTAGTTTATTAAAACTTATTTGTTTCTTTTCTTCCTTTTTTTATGTTCAGTTAAACTTAGAGTGAGGAGAGATCGATTGATTCGATCCAACTATTGGGTACTTGAAATCGAACCAAGGTAATCAATTTTAATTGTGAATTTATGATTATGAATTGAAATTAATTTTGTTAGTAGTGGTTTTGAAATTAAATTTATTTTTGTGTCTGTGTGTCTCTGATTTTAATTTTGATTATGAATTGAAATTAATATTGTTAGTCCTTTCATGTTGTTGTTGTTATGGTTTGTGAATTGAAATCATTTTTGTGTCTGTGTTTGTGTATATATTGTTTGTCAGTGATCAATCATGGATGCATCAAGTCGAGCTAGGTTTCAGAACATTATATGGTGCCATTTCACTAGGAAAATGTTGCAGAAGCCACTTGTAATTACTGTGGAAAGACATTTAGGGCTCAACTGCAAAAATGGAACATCTGGATTGTGGAAGCACTTAAAGAGATGCACCAACATTCCTAACAGAGCTGATAATGCTTAGAACTTAGGCTTAGTGGTACTACAGTGTAGTGTGTACTGCAGCTCTACTATCCTTTACTTTGAACTTTGATGGTTTATGAACACTTTGTAGTATTTAGCTTTATATGTATGAATATGAATTCACTTTTATTTTCAGTTCTTATTTTCTTTGTGATTTTGGTGGTTTGAATATTTGATTAGTGCATTGTGTTTGTGTATATGTACTTCAGTCTTCAGCTACTTTCTTTTTGGTTGTTGTTTCATAAGTGTATTATGTTTATGTATATTTGTGATTTGTCAATGATCAATCATGGATGCATCAAGTCAAGCTGATCCAACATCTACACCTACACCTTCTTCAGTTGCTACACCTACACCTGCTACAGATACAATTATTGGATCCTTTATCCAACCAATTGCAACAGATGGAGCAGCAGAGATAGGAGCAACATATGTAGAAGCTACTTCTACTCAAATGGGTGGTAAGACAACTTCTGATATTTGGAAACATTTCATTAGGAAAAATGTTCAAGAAGCTAATTGTAATTACTGCAACAAGACAATAAAGGCTCATATTGGAAGGAATGGTACAAGTGGAATGTGGAAGCACTTTAACAGATGCAAGAAGAATCCTAACAAGCCAAAGGTAAAAGGACAAAAAACTCTGACATTAAAACCTTTAACACTGGGTGAGCAGGATGGTAAGTTAGTCTCTACTATTTTCAGTCAAAAAAAGTGTAAAAGGGCAGTTATTGAGTTTATTATAATTGATGAGATGTCATTTAGAGAAGTTGAGGGTGAAGGGTTTAGGAGAATGATGCATGTCTTTGAGCCTAGATTTGTTGTACCAAGTAGAATGACTATTTACAGATGTTTATTAGAAATGTATGTAGATGAGAAAGATAAGTTGAAAAATTACTTCAAGTCAAGCAAGCAGAGGGTTAGTTTGACAACAGATACATGGACTTCACCAAATAATTTCAACTACATCTGTGTCACAATTCCTTTTATTGATCAGCATTGGAAGTTAGAAAAGAGAATTCTTATGTTTTCTGAGGTTAGTGGTCACAAAAGAATTGATATTGGTGAGATGTTGGAGAAGTGCTTGTCAGATTGGGGGCTTAAAGATGTTTTTTTGTCACTTTGGATAATGCTAGTGCCAACAAGTGTGCAATGGATTATTTGACCACTAGTATTGTTTCAATGACAAGGGAAGAAGAGAGAGCTAAGTACTTGCATGTAAGTATATGATTTATTTATTTTTACTTTCTAGTTAGAATTGTGTTTATTAATTATTAGTTATTACTTTGAACATAAATCTAATACTTGTATGAATCTACATCTTTTCAGGTAAGGTGTGCAGCTCATGTACTTGCACTTGTTATAAAAGATGCTGTAAGGGTCTACAAAAAATCAATTGCAAGAATCAGGTCAGTTGTCAAGTATATAAAGGGTTCTCCAGCTAGGTTGGCTAAGCTTAGGCAGTGTGCAAATTTAGTTGGAATAGAGTCTAAGAAAGCACCGGTATTAGATGTAAAGACTAGATGGAACAACACATTCTTGATGCTAGAGGCTGCAGAAGTGTATGAAAGAGCTTTCAATAGGTTAGAAAGGTATGATAGGGAATGTCAAAAGTTGTTTTATTTCCCAAAAGGCAATGAGAAAGATTTACCCAATGCTGATGATTTTGATATTAATGTTAATGTTGGTGATGGCCCTGATGGAGAAGAAGAAGATGATGAAGAAGAAGAAGAAGAAGAAGAACTTGATGTGAAAGGCAAGAAGAAGGCACAAAAGAAGAAGAAGGCAATAGTGAAGAAACCTGCTCCATGTGCAGAGGATTGGATCTTTGCCAGAGGCCTTGTGAAATGTTTGTAGGTATTCTTTGATGCCACTGTTGCATTTTCAACCTTAACTAAGGTAACAACACATACTTTCTTATGGCAATTAGTTCTCATTTATGAGCAACTAGTTGAGTTTAGGGATAATGTAGATGAAGATCCTTTTATTGCAACTATGGCTGCCAAAATGTTTAAGAAGTATAACAAATATTGAGGGTGATTATGCAAAGATGAACTCTTCAACTTTTTTTGCCATGTTGTTGGATCCTAGAGAGAAAGAAAAAGGACTAGAATTTGCTCTTGAGTGTTTGTATGGGAAGAAGTCTTCAAAGGTTGATATTGTTATGAGGAGTGTGTTAATGGATTTTAAGATTCTATTTGAAGAATAAGGATGTGTATTCAGTTCATGAGGAGGAGTCAAGTACTTCCATGCAGGGACAAGCCAAATCAAGGTTAAGTAAATCAGGGGCAGGGCCAAGTCGTATGTCAAATTTGATGTCAAGGAGTAAGAGGCATAAGAGCAACCCAGATGATGATGTGGGCAAAACAGAGTTGGATAGATATTTCATAGACAAAATTGAAGAAGGTGAAGGAGAAGATGGTGCAGAAGATGAGGAGTTTGACTTATTGGGTTGGTGGAAGACCAACAGTAACAAGTATAAGATACTTGCACATATGGCTAAGGATATACTAGCCATTCTTGTGTCTTCTGTTGCCTCTGAATCTGAGCACAGGAAATCGAGTGTTAAGTCCTTGTAGAAGCTCTTTATCTACAAGGACAGTTGAGGCATTGCTTTGCACACAAAGCTGGCTAAGGAATCCAATACAACTTGATCTTCTATGTGACTATATACCAGATGAAAATGCTGAAATTGAAGAAGGTAACATATTCTATTCATTCCAATCTTTTTCCTTGTTACATTTTTTTTGTAATAGTTACTAACTGGCTAACTGCTATTGTTTTTTTTTTTTTTTTGCAGAGTTACTGGGTCCTATCAACAATAATGCCACCACAAGTGCTGCCATGGAATAGATCTCTTTTCATTCTTTCTAGTCTTGTAGGATCTAAATATCGCAACAACAACACACTTGCGGAATCTTCATTAACAACGTCGCGAAGCCGTCAAAGTGATTAAAATGACATAACAAATGAAGATAACGTAAACATGAAGAAAGTGCGAGGATCTTGCGAGAATTAGAGTGTCTCATGAGATTTAACATTTATACTCTCGCGAGGATGTCGTGTAAAGGTAAATCCGAAATTAAGGGAAATATTAGTTGTACATGAGTTAGCTGTCATCCACTATGTAAATACTATATAAAGAGGAGAGCAGGGAGAGAGAAGGGAGGATAATTTTTGGTAGGAGAGAGAGATTTTTTGGAGAGAGATATTTTTAGAGAGAGATTTATTTCCTTTATCATCTTCTTCCCCAAATAATTAGATCTAGAGCTCTACAAAATATCCATTAATGGAGATTGTAAATCTAATTCTTATGTAATCTCAATAATCATAGTGGAGAACCATGGATGTAGATCAAATTGATCGAACCATGTAAAAATCTTTGTGTCCATTTTATAATTTTAGCATTTTAATCTTTATTTTGATTATGAAATAGATTTAGATCTATGAAATATTATGAGGGGTGTAGTGTGGGATTTTAACTACATATGCGCTAGAATGTGGGACCTAATCTTGTTGGTTCAAGAAAGTTTAGAAAAACGGCTCCTGTTGGTGATGAATTCAATTGGATCTATAAACTTTAAGAGAAATTTCCATGAAAAGTAGTTACTTATTTCATACTTTTTATTTAGATCTATAAAATTTAGGTTCAAAAATGGAAGTTTTATGGAAGAAATCACTTTCGGGGAGAAAATACCGTCAACAATTCAAGAACATGAAAAGAGGAAGAAAAAAAAATAGGTTGATGTGATGAAATTCAGGAAGAAAGCTAATTTTTTAATGGAAGATTTCATATTCAGGAGAAAAAGCAAGAGGAAAATTGTGGAAGGAAATAAAGGAAGAATGAAGATAAGGATAAGAACAAAAACGTTGTGATTTTTATCACAAACATAAGCTCGCACAGATGGTTTGAGTTGCGGCCGAATAAGCAAGAGGTCACGGGTTCGAATTCGCAGAGACACATATTTTTATTTTTCGGTGGCGAATAAGAGAATCAAGAAAAAAGTTGTGGGGTTAATTTGCAGAGAGGTTCTTGAACAGTTGGTTCAGCAAGCAATATGTGAGTTTGAGGTCATGAAGTTCGAATTCACTTGCGAGCATAATTTTCTTCTTTTTACAGAAGGGAAAAAATGGATATTTCGCAAGGATATTTCACACAGAAGAAAGTAAGTTATTATTTCGCAGAGATAGTTCGCAAACAGAATCCAGCAAAGTTGGTCAGAGGTAAAGACAATGAGCTTGAGGTCACAGGTTCAATTCCCACCTCTGAATTTTCACATATTTTTGAATTTTCAAATGAAAAGAAATGGAATAAGGTTATGAAATTATGTGTTTCTTTCAAACAACAAGTAGCGCAAATGGTCGGGATTAGAGTATGGGTTAGAGTTCGCATGATCAATTCTCGCAAAGCTCAATATATTTCACACTTTTTTGGAATTCTTTTGAAAAGAAAGGAAGAATAATAGAGTGGCGATATGTGTTTCTTTCACAAATAGCAGCTAGCACAATGGGTCAATGGCGAAAAGTATAAACATAAGGTCGCGGGTTCGAGTCTTCCCCTTCGCATAGAATTTTTGTCAACTTTTTCCTTGAGTATCAAAAGGTGAATGTAAATCATGTATTAGCATTCTCGCGATCCGTTCGCACAAGAGGGATAGCACAATTGGTCACGAGCGAACATGAGGAGCTTAAGGTCGCGGTTCGAATCTTCTTCCTCGCAAAAGAATTTTTGCTTCGCAAAGAAAAAAAAAAAAAAAAATGGATAATCTCGCAAGGCTGTTTCATTATCTCGCAAGCAAGAGGCAATACGGTTGGTCACTGCGAAATTAATGAGTTCATGGTCGCGAGTTCAAATCCCAACAAACATGTATTTTTCGCATGGATTTTTCGCAACAAGTATCTCGCAAAGAAGAAAGTAAGTGATTATTTCGCGAAACACTTGCAGAGGCAAGGCTAGCACAGGTTGGTTAGGAGGCATGAATGCAAGCGGAAGGTCGCGGGATCAATTCTTGCTTCTCGCATATTTATTTTTGTTATGCGAAATTTCGCAAGGACTTTGCTTATTTCTCAAAGAAGAAAATTGATGACTATCTCGCAAATTAATTTCGCAAGAGAGGGTTAGAACAGTTGGTATGGAAAGAGAATATGCAAGAGGCAGGTCAAGGGTTCAAATCTCATTTCTCACACTTCTTTTTGCTGCGAGATAATTATATTTTGTGCGACATTTATACATTTCAAGGATGCTAGCTTCAAGCAAATCATATACTTAGCAAGAGACAACAACAACAAAGAAACCACAAAAGCTAAGTACCACTTTCTTTGAACATTTTACTTTTACTGAAAATAAAAGATTTTTTTGATTTGATAAAAAAAAATAAAAAAAATTACAAAGATTTCAAGATCTCAAAGATTTCAAAGGAATTACAAAGATTTCAAAGATTTCTAAATTACAAAGATCTTAAAGATTTCAAAGATTCGAGAAAATCTCTAGAGATTAATTTATATATTTCTCTTGAATATTTACTTTACTTCAAATGATATGATATTATGAGAATGAATGAAATGACGAAACGAAAGAATGAGCTGAAGGAAGTGACGAAATGAAGGAATGAATGAAAGAATGAAGACATGCGATAATTTCGCAAAGATAATGGACATGATAATTTCGCTTAAAAGATAATGAGAAGAGAAAATCAAAAATGAATGATTGAATGAATTGACAAAAATGATTGAGTGAGTGAATGGGACGAACCTTTATGGCGTACACCCGATTCGCGAATGATATTTCGCAAGAGGCAAATGTAAGACCTAAAGTATGTCATATAAGGGGTATCTCTTGACATGACCCGTGGGGGAAGGTTACACCGCTCCTGAAGCTCAGGTCATGGAGATTTGGGGCCCATGAAAGCCTATCCAGGAGAGATACCTTGGATTTCCAACTATATATAAGGTTATATAGCCGGTTGGACGCCCGAGGGTCTCTTCCAAGGAGTCGATGTATGACCAAGGCGCCGAGGTACACGGTTGAGTCAAGAGTGCGGGAGCATGGAACTTCCTTACCACTCTTGACAAGTCTTGGCACATGCTGCACTCTACCGAAGAAAACTCCACTTAGGTGCAGCCTCGTAACCATAAGCCCTATAGGTATAAGGGATAAGAGGCTGAAAACAACCAAGTTGTTGTTAAGACCGGATGGGAGGAGCTAGTCTTGTATGGCCGATGTACGCCTCCTTGAAGGGGCAACCAGGGGAGAAGATAAGGGCGGCACCCTCCATTAGGGAGCCGATAAGTGTCAAAAGACGCAAATGTCATGAGGCTTTATTTTCGCAAGAAAATTTAGGCTTGTCATATTTGTGCAAAATGATCCCGCAGAGGCAAAAATACTAAAGAAATGATAAGACAAGATCAATGGGTCTTTACATGAAAGTGACGTCCTCCGCGATTTTGTCGCAAGACGGCAATGTCATGGGGCTTATGTTCGCAAGAATATTTAGGCCTGTCATATTGTCGCAATAATGAGGGGTGGCATAATAAGACCTTTAACTAGGAAGGCGAAATAAGACCACACAAGAAAATTGATAAGGCAAGACCAATGGGTCATTACATGAAAATGTAAAGACTTCCATGATCTTGTCGCAATGACAGACTTCAACATAAGCATTTTGAATGTAGGTAACGAGAGATCTTTCATTGCAAAAAAGATTACATGATAAGCTTGCGAGCTTGATAAAATGATTAAATGATAAACTTCCCGAACACGTATATAATAATGAGACTCGAGGCAATGCAAATGCCACGTACTTGATATTATGATCATATTATTATGCGATACTAATAGTGCGGGAATAAGAAAAATGAAGCACAAGCAAAAGAATTCGCGAGGAACAACAAATACGCAAAGAGGAATGCATATACTAGAGACAAAATCATAGAAATGAAGAATGAAAACGATTTAAAGCTACATCAATTTTAGAGAGCAAAATGAGCTAAGTAACACAAACATTAGCTATCCATTGCGGTAGATAAGCATTCTCATCATACAAGCATTATACTCGCATCATGAAAGCATTGCATAAGCATTTCATGGCATAAACATCGCATACACATTTCATAACGTAATCATTACATAAGCATTATCTTTGCACAAGTATTTTACAAAAATTCGCTAATTATTCGTAGAATTTGAATGTGGTTATTTTGCCAAATTATTTTTCACAATTATAAGCAACTTGAAGAGATTATACTATCGCATGAGAACAAAGCATGAGATGGAGGCAAGATGAGAATGAAGAAATAACTCGCTCATTCAACATTTTTCAATGATTATACCCTCATAGATAAAGAACAAGAGGCAACTATGGATAACCAAGAAAACATTTTATGTTCTTTATCTTCTCGGCAAGAATCACGTCCAAAGAAGATATTCACCAATGAACAACAAGAATCCTCGCCAAAAATGGAATAATAACTTCGCATGAACAGAGGCAATACTTCTTATACTTCAAGGATTAATACTTTTATCCACTTCGCAAAGTTTGAACTTCGCGAAAAAAAAGAGCATAGCATGAGGCAAAGAACATGGAGCGAGAGTTTCGATAATGGATTCGCAATATTTCTTATATTTAGAGGATTAAGTACTTCTTATACTTCTTCAAGGATACTTCATACTTCATATTCTTCGGGATGGTATTTCTTATTTATTTCGCAAAGCTTCGAACTTCGCAAAAGAATAGAGGCAAGTACGTACTTTTCAAGTCCAAAGTATTCTTTCGCTCGTTCCTTCAAGAACAAATATCAAAGATACTACAACAATGCATTTTTCTTAAAGATCGCTCTTCAAGCAATATTCAAGAAAAAGAGGCAAGATGTAGGATCTAAATATCGCAACAACAACACACTTGCGGAATCTTCATTAACAACGCCAAGCCGTCGCAAAAGTGATTTTAAATGACATAACAAATGAAGATAACGTAAACATGAAGAAAGTGCGAGGATCTTGCGAGAATTAGAGTGTCTCGAGATTTAACATTTATACTCTCGCGAGGATGTCGCAAGGTAAATCCGAAATTAAGGGAAATATTAGTTGTACATGAGTTGTCATCCACTATGTAAATACTATATAAAGAGGAGAGCGGGAGAGAGAAGGGGAGGATAATTTTGGTAGGAGAGAGAGATTTTTGGAGAGAGATATTTTTAGAGAGATTTATTTCCTTTATCATCTTCTTCCCCAAATAATTAGATCTAGAGCTCTACAAAATATCCATTAATGGAGATTGTAAATCTAATTCTTATGTAATCTCAATAATCATAGTGGAGAACCATGGATGTAGATCAAATTGATTGAACCATGTAAAAATCTTTGTGTCCATTTTATAATTTTAGCATTTTAATCTTTATTTTGATTATGAAATAGATTTAGATCTATGAAATATTATGAGGGGTGTAGTGTGGGATTTCCTGCAACTACAAGTCTACTGCCACAACCACTTCACCACCACCGCTACCTAAGGGTAGTGTGTACTGCAGATTTTAGTTGTTAAGACTTAAGAGTTAAGACTATTGTTTATGTGTGTGTCTGTGTGCTTCTGCTGCCTGTAGTGTACTGCAACTTTGCTACTTGTTACTTTTTCAGATTTTCAAGACTTTGGCACTTTGCTTTGCTAGTATTATTGCTACTTGTTACTTATTGTGCTTTGAGATATTGCTTAATATATTGTTGCTCAAGAAAACGGGTACTTAAGTCGCTTAATGGACCAAAATTTGTCCGGAAAATCGACAAGAAAATTTGTATGGAATTACAGAAAGTACCGATCGGGTAGTCTAGGAATCAGTCCCCAGTACCGTACTTGTCTCGTAATGGTACAGGAACCGAGGAAAGAGGTACAGATACCGGTCCAAAAACTAAGAACCGAGACTAGGGAGGTACAGGTACTCGGCCTCGGCAAGAACCGAGGTGAACCGTACCGTGTGCACCCTTACCTATTAGTTGTATTCAAGGGATAAGATCTCGCGTGGACACTTCTGCAAAGGAGTCTCAATAAGGCCCAACTAGTGAGTCTTTATTCTCTCTTGTAAAACGCAAGAAAACACAAGTCCAAGCAGATTGCCCATCCGTATTACTGCAGTGATTTTTTTTTTTTAAATTTTTTTTGAGGTAAAAGATTAAAGTTTCATTAAAAGTAAAAAGAGAGTACAGATAGAAAACAGTGGCTTAAAGTCGATATCCAATGAATCAATAATAGTGGCGGGTAGGGTGGGCTTGTTGGGCTGACTTAAGCTTAGAATTGATACACAGAATTTGGCCCAATTAAAAATAGGCTATAAAATAAATGGCTTTTTGGCTTATTAGGGCTGTCTTAAGCTCACCCTAGTCATCATGCAGTTCCGCCCCTGATCCATAATGTGTTGTCAGCTAGTTACACTCTAGTATTGCAGCCCAGTAAGGATGCAATCTCCAAATGAGAAATTACAAAACCATTTTGGGAGAGAGCCCATTTGTAGATCAGTCTTTTGACCTCGTTAGTGACCTCCTCTTTGTCTCCATGCCTCCTCTTAGCCATGACCCTGCCATTTTTCTCCATCCACATTGACCACAAAATTGCAGCAGGGAGAAGTGGCCAAATTTTCCTGCCCCTGTTTGTTCCTTTATTTTCTAACCACTCCTCAAGATGCTCTGACACTATAGGCTTGAATGCCATTCTTATCCCATATTGTGATAAAAAGTATTTCCAGATATACTTACTATATGTGCACTGAAGCAGCAAGTGATCCACATTTTCATCCACAATATTGCATAGGTTGCATCTTGTCTCCTGAATGTCACACCTTCTTGTCTGGTGATCGCTGTCGTAGGCGTCAAAAATAATTACACTTTCTTACTACTCAAAATATATAATGAAGCAAGGGCAAGAAAGGATCGTTCCCACAGAGAGGACTTAGGTTGTCAATATGTTTTGATTTCCTAAAGATAACAAGGGGGATTTTCTAATTTTTATAAACTAATAAATTAAAGTAAAAGCAAACAATAAAATAAACACGCAAATCAAGGTTGTGAAATATTGGATAAAGGTTTCATCTTCAATTGTAAACAACTTTTTGAATGTATGAATAGAATTCGTATTTAATCTCGCTATCATCAAAAGCCCTAGAATACCTTATTGCAAGAATACTCCATAAATTTCCAAAGTTCATCAACACACACATTAGAGCTGCGTATGTGAATTCTACCTAAATAATAACCTAACGCCTTGCGCTAATTAAGTTCAATTCCTAGGAGCATTAAGTTTCAGAAATAGGCTAATAAATGCAATTGAAATACATTGCGCAAACAATTCGAACAAAGGTCAATTTCTACATATGATTACAAGGATGTATCACTACAAACCATAATCATATCATACTACTCGTATTCAAGGTTATCGCTCGATGATGAACCCTAAAATAGCTATAGATATGGATGTGAGTTCAATCAATTCTAGTCTTAACTAAACAAACATTCAATCATGTTGCAATCGTCAATCATGCAATTATTATAAACCGTAGAAAGTGAACGATAATATTGAGACAAAACTAATTCATAAAAATCATAATTTGGTTGCAAAATCCAACTACATCTTCAACCAATAATAAAAACTTAGTTACTTGTGTTTTTTGGAAATCATCATAGAAAGCAAAGAACTATCATGTGAAACCCCCGAAAACAAGTAGAAGCCTCCCTCATGGAGATATATAGGTTTAGAGAAAGAGTTTTCTATTTATATGCTTCTCCCATTCCAAAAGGATACTCTTTCCAAATTTAGGTCTTCTCAAAACCCATCTCCACGTGGTCCACCGAGCCCATGAGTTAAAACATCTTCTCTGGAAATTCTGAGTGCAAAATCGGGCCGTCGGATTGCTGATGTCATCACCGGTTTAGCCATCGTTCTTAGGAATTAATCACATAGGAAAATGTCTCGGCCACTGAGTTATCTGGCTGTCATGCGGGGACAAATATATGGTTCCAGCAACTTAACTCTTCTTCTCTATAGTTCATTCATTTGCAGATACCATCTGAAGCCAATTTCTTTATTCTTGTGGAAACGTGCCCAAAAGCGATACTTCAAACTCATATACCCAGCCGCCAAATCTTACATCCGACTCGTACCCCCTTCATGATTCAGTGAAACTTTGAGATTCCCACTCTAATCCCTGAACTCCGGAATTCCGGGCTAGGCTCACCGGCTCGCTATTCTTGCTGCGTTTTGCACAGTTTTTGCATTTTTGGTTGCGACTTCTGCTACACAACTCAGGCCATAAACTCTATCCATTCTTCACTGTCAAGCTCATATCTTCCCTGTAAACTACCAACACCTGATCAAGCTCACAACAATTCAGTTCAAGTACATAACCATCTTCCATGCGATATTCATTCATTCATCCAGCTGATTCAAATTTCAGTTCCAAACACAACAGTTGTGGCATCACTTTCAGCACATTGCACCACTGCGTTGCCATCGTCAGTATCGCCAATGCGGTACACCACCAGACCCTTATGACATCCATTTCTGCAGCTTCTTACCAATAGCATTATCTTCTAAGACAGCAACACAAGCCCGCACCATTTTCTCCACGCCTTCCCGTGCCATTCTGAGCCTTCATTGCATCTCAACACACCAAATACAGCGTAGCTTGCTGTGTTCATTCTCATCCTCGCATCTCAAACCACACCATCGGTTCTCGACTCAGTCAAATCCACAGCCTTTAATAGGATGCCCCACCCCACAATGCCACATGTAATTAGTAGTAAGTAAATCATTGCAGTGTGTCTTCTACAGGCTCTATGTAGTAACAGTAGATTCTAATTCTTATAAATCATGTAGAAAGGGTATCAAATTATTAATCACCTAAATCTGCCACACGTGTAATTCATAACAAACCAAACTTAGCCTTCTTCCGTAGAAATTGAAAGCTTTGAAGAATGTTCTGTATCGATTTCATTTCAGAGTACTATCTTGAGTTTGCAAAGCTCATAGACGAGCAAGGAAAATCAGAACCAATATCTCTTTCCAGCTTCTTTGACCTAATCCATGACAAGGAAAACGTTGATTCAAGCATTCTGGTGAGTTTTCAATTGAAGAAATTGACAACTTGCAAGAGTGTTTTAACATTACAATTCTTCTTCATATTTGATCGTGTTCAAGACTTTGCACCTCTTAACTCTCTATACTTCCATATATAATTTTCATGGTAATGAAGGTTTTGTGACTCTCTTACTTGGTGGAAGTGTGCCATGTTCGACCGGGTTCATTTCCATTCGCATCTCAACACACCATCCTCGAACTACGCGATGCATGAGAGATGATTTTCTCTTGCAACATATAATGGTAAGTTAAGCTATAATTTAATAGTTGGTGAATGTCCCTATTTTATATTTAAGTATTGCACCATCCTTCGGCCCTGCAATCTCAACCGAATTTGAATTGCCACAAGGATACATGATGTAATTCATAACATCGTGAAGAAAACCAAACTTAGCCTTCTTCCGTAGAAATTCAGTTCTCGACTCATTTGACTCAGTGGACATTCAAGTTGCACCTACAACTCAACCAATATCTCTTTCGTAGCTTCTTTACCTAATCCACAAAACCCTTGCAAGAGCACAATTCTTCTTCTGTGTTCAAGACTTTGCACCTCAACTCTCTATACTCCATGTCTCGACTTCACACTGTTATTCCATCCTTCAAACACCACCGTTCTTCCCTGAAACTCAACCAACACCACAAACCCATTGCAGCGACCACCATTTCCTACCAAATTCAACCACCGAGAACACCACAGTTCAACTCAGTCACAACCCATATCAACTTCATAATCACAGCCCAGACCTGCAATTATTCGCAGACCAACATTCACCAGATTTACAACATCAATTCAGTCTCAGATTCACTAATTCAGTCACCACCAACATCTTCATAGCCGCAACAGATCAAACCTTCTTCTTCTATGAACATCACGAGACCCATGACCATCAACATCTTCTAACCCTGATTTCAAACCCTAACTTCCCTGTTAATCGATCCAGCCTTGATTCCAACACAAACCCATTTCATTCTTTGCTCAATTACCAGCATCTCTTCTTGTTCTCTCCAATCAATTACAGTTGCTCCTTTATTCAACCACAGCAGTCACCGAAACAGACTCCATCATCATCCAATCATTCACGTTAATGGCGTTCGCAACAACCGGGGGTCTCAATTGGTTTCTCCTCTGTCCATCTCTCGACCCTCTGCCAAATTCTGTCCGTTCATGACTTTTGTCGAGCACTCAATGTGCGTTTCTGCTGCTGATACATACATGATTTCTATGACCCTTTAATCTCTTTCCCTGTAATCAGTCACACATTTAACACAAACCCATTACCCAAAGTCAATTCAGAACACTAAATCTTCATCAATCAGCCACCATCAGTCCAACAAATCAATACCAGTCGACCAAATACTTCCTCCATTTTCTCAGCCTCAAGATCCCCTTTCTTTCTTGTCTGAAACTTGTTCAAACCCCATACAAATTCGCTACATCTTGCTGCCAATTTCAGACGAATTGAACCCTTGAATCTCCATTTTATGCATCTGCAACCAAACCCTAACTTCCTTATTCCGCAGTATGCACCCATGAATCGACAACAACCCCCAAATATAGAAAAGCCCTTATTTCTTCTCTTATCACAACAGGATCCTGTTCATCTCTATTTTCTCGTTCTCAGAGAAGTTACGCCTCCATTTTCCTCTCTTCTCTGAATTTCAGGTGGAATGTAATGAAAACATCCACCAAATTGATATTTGGGGTAAGTTAATGACGGGGAAAAGCTATGGGCACCAACAAATTGATGTAGACATCCACATCAAGCAAACTAGTTTAATTTGGCTACCCCTTTTCCATGGATAGACTCCGCATAGCATCTCTTTTAAAATGACCTTTTTGCCCCTTTCGCTCCAAATGAATGATTTCTTATCCTTTCGCTCCAAACGACTCCATTGCACCTAATAAACTCAAAAGCAAATATAGAATACATAATTTACAAGAAAATTCGCAAAGAAAGCATAAACAATAGATAAATATCAAGGTGTTTTAGACACCTATCATCTGGAGATTGTTGACAGTGGGTATTGCATTATGCAGTACTGACCAAATGAAAACTTTGTGTCTATAGGAGGGACAAACTTACCCAGACATATTTATATGGAAATAAACTTGAGTCATCTGAGGTCGGCTGTGATATTGTCCATTGATAACCCTACTTTGTTGTGAATTGAGTCACTGTGTGTTCTTCTTGACTTAAATCAGGTGTATCCCCCACAACGTTGAGAAGTTCATTGATTTCCCTCATCTCCTCCCCATTAGGATGTTTCCTTAGGGATATTCTCCATCTTCCATCATCAATTAAGTCTGCAATTGTGGTTTCCTTATTCTCAACAATTTTGAATACCTTATTGTAAGAGATAGACAATGGTGTGTGTGTTAGCCATATGTCATGCCAGAATTGGATGGACTTCCCATTTGGCATTTGATTTTTGTAGTTTTCCACCAGCCACTTTTGGATGCCTTTCCAAAATCCTTTCCCATGTGGTATTTTTAGCTCTTTTGGGTTAAGAGTGTTTTCCTCGTTTTTGGTTCTATATTGTACCAGTCTCCTCAACAGTGTCTTCTTTTCTGTAGAATATCTCCAGCTCAATTTGGCCAAGAGGCTTTTGTTCATGCATCTCAAGTTTTTGACTGCTAGACCACCAACCTCTTTCTTTTTGTACATTTTCTCCCATGACACCAGCAAATTTTACTTTTTTCAGTTGTTGAGCCCCACAAAAAGTCTCCCATAATCTTCAACATTTTTTTCTCCACTAATGCTGAGATTTGCAGTAGAGACATGAAGTACAATGGCAAGCTGGCAGGATATAATTAATGAGCATTATTTTCCCTGCCTTGTTGAAGAATTTCTCTTCCAAGCTGCAAGCTTTTTCCTGAATTTCTCTAAGATACAATCCCACACACTAGTCTGTTTGAGAGATGAGCCAAGTGGAAGTCCAAGGTACTTGAAGGGAAGTTTCTCCTCTTTTCAATATAACATCCTGGCCAAGTCTTGAACCATATGGGAAGCTCCAATGCTTATCATGGTGCTTTTCTCAAGGTTTACTTTAAGCCCTGTGATAGCCTCATAAACCTATAGAAACCATTAATAGATTCTCCACCTGCTCTTCTTGAGCATCCACAAATATTAATGTATCATCAGCAACTGTAGGTGAGTTAGATTGATGTCAGCGCCCATTTAAAATCTAGATATCATGTTGAGTTGTTTGGCTTTTTTCAGCAACATGGTTAAAATTTCAGCTACTAATAGAAACAGAAAGGGAGACATAAAGTCACCTTGTCTCAGGCCTTTGTAGTGCTTGAAGTTTGCTGTTGAAGTTCCATTAACTAAAATTGAGGATTGAGCTGATAAAAAAATCCATTGTATCCACTCTCTCCACTTAGTCCCAAATCCCGTATCTCCAATAATAGTATCAATGCAATGCAAATTGACATTGTCAAAGGCTTTTTCTATATCCAAGTTGCATAAAATACCTGGAGTTTTGCTTCTTAATCTTTCATCAATCAACTCTCCATCAATGAGGACCCCATCATGAATATGCTTACCTTTGACAAATGCACCTTGATGCTCTGAAATAAGCTTAGGGATAACTATCTTGAATCTGACAGTTAATATTTTGTTGATGATCTTGTATGTGATGTTAACCAGAATTATTGGTCTGAAATGTTGAGGTCTTGTGCATTCTTCCTTGTTGGGGATGAAACATATGAAAGAGCAATTGAGCCTCTGTTGCATCCTGATGCGCAACAACATACACTTTAGTACCTTATGAGATACATTGGCTGCCTCGAGCTATAGGAGTAGAGTGCCTTTAGTACTTTGTTATTGTCCATTGATCGGTGTAACATGTCAGTTATCCATTCAGTAAACATTATGGTTAATCATTAGTTATAAGTTTGTAAGAGAAGAGTTATCTTCTTCATTATGAAAATAAATGAAATAGTATTTGTTGGCTGCGCTTACTTAAGCCAGATATTGGCCTGAATCATCGATTCAGGAGGTGTTTTCACCAATCTATCCATTTATGTTTGTTGATTTTTTATAGTAATACAACAATTGGCATCAGAGCCGTTTTATCCACCAATTTTTTTAGAGATGTTCTTTGATAAAGTCGACTAATGAAGCTGCTATCATTCAACTTCAATCCGATTTCAAAACCCTCTCCACAGATCTTAGTCACCAAATTGATACAATAAAGTCTAGTTTCAAAGAAACCTTACAAGACAATAATCGAAGCCTTATTCAATTACTCAGTAAACCCATTAATCCTAATCGTACTGAAGATGCATGTTTATCATATAACCACGATGATGAACACTCAAATTACTTTCATCAGTATCATTCCAACTTTGTTGCTCACCATCATCGAATCCCAAAGCTCGATTTTCCAAGATTTGATGGAACTAATCCCAGAGGATGGATTTTAAAAGAGTGAAAGATATTTCCAACTCAATGACATTGAGGAATACAGGAAGGTCGACATAGCTGCAATCTACCTTGAAGGTAAGGCCGAGAAATGGTTTCTAAACTTTCAAGTTAATCGAAATAGAATTACATGGCAGGATTTATCTCTCCATCTTTGCGCTAGATTTGAAAATCCTGTTGAGGAAAATTTTGTTGGTAGTTTCAATAAATTGGTACAAAGTTCTTATGTGGATGATTACTATGAAGAGTTTGAATCACTCAAAGCATTAATGTCACGTATGAATCCATCTTTGAGTGAATCCTATTTTGTTATGAGCTTCCTCAGTGGATTGAAGGATGACATTGGCAAATCTGTGTCTATGTTTCATCCACAAACTCTAGCTGATGCTTTTTCATTAGCTAGATTACAAGAACAAAAACTTCAGTTAGCCAATGCAGCATCTAAGCCATTTACCAAATCCTTCAATACCCATTTCATCTCTCAGAGACCATACACTCCTAGCCCTTTACCTCCTAAACCAATTATCACTTCACCTAAATCTGGAACTACCACCCCAAAATCTTTTTTCACGCCTCCTCCAAAGCCTACACCTACAACTCCTATAATTAAAAGACTTTCTCAAGAGGAGATGGACAAAAGAAGAGCTCAAGGGTTATGTTATAATTGAGATGTTGTGTATAGACCTGGTCATTTTTGTAAAGGGAAACAAAAAATCTACATGATACACATGGATAATCCTGAATCTCAGGATACTGAAGAAGAGGAAGAAATTTTTGAAGAAGCACCTGAATCTCCAATACAATCTGAAGTTGAAATATCTCTCCATGCTCTCACCGGCTCTGTAACTGGAGACACAATAAGAATACCTGGTATCATTAACAAGAAGACTGTTTCTGTCCTCATAGATACAAGTAGCACAACCAGCTTCATTGATAGTAATTTGGTTTCTTCACTTCGGTGTTCTATCACACCAATTCTACCTATGAGGGTCACTGTTTCTAATGGAGAACAAACACTAAGATTAGGAATTTGTTCTAAGATACAATGGAGCATGTAGGGACACAAATTTGTAGAAGACTTAAGAGTTTTACCACTAGGGGGTTGTGACATAGTGCTTGGATCTGATTGGCTAAGAAAACTAGGTGATGTGCTTTTCAACTTTGCTAAACTCAGTATTACCTTTAACTACAAAAACCAGAAGATCACTTTACAGGGCACAACTCCTAAACACTCATTCTTGATGATGGGTAGTGAAGCAGTCAAGAAGTTCTTCTACAAAAACTCACATGGCTTGGTGGCTCAACTATTCTCCATATCTCCATCCTCAACCCCACCTAAAACTCCAGACATTCTACTTCCACTATTACAAGAATACACTGATATTTTTCAGGAACCTTCTACACTTCCACCTAAAAGAAGTCTAGACCATTCCATTCCCTTACAACCCCTCTCATTACCTGTAAATCAAAGAAGGGAGTAGTTGAACAACTAATTAAGGAAATGCTTCAAACTGGAATTATTCAGCCAATCCACAGTCATTTCTCTTCTCCCATACTGTTAGTCAAGAAGAAGGACAATACATGGAGATTTTGTGTTGATTATAGGAAACTCAACATCATTACTATCAAAGATAAGTTCCCTATACCCATTGTAGATGAGTTACTAGATGAACTACAAGGGTCTGTCATTTTTTCCAATATTGATCTTAGAGCTGGCTATCATCAAATAAGAGTTCATGATCAAGACATCCATAAAACAACATTCAAAACTCATCAAGGACATTATAAGTTTAAAGTCATGCCATTTGGCCTCACCAATGCTCCAGCTACATTCCAAGCACTCATGAATGAAATCTTTCAGCCATATTTGAGAAAATTTGTATTGGTCTTCTTTGATGATATTCCCATCTGATCCATGACATGAGTGAGCATTTGGACTATCTCGAGAATGGTTTTTCTTTACTAAGACAACATCAACTATTTGCTAAGATGTCTAGATGTTGTTTTGGCCAACCTTCTTTGGAGTATCTGGGCCATATATTGTCATAGCTGAAGGGGTTTCTGCAGACCCAAAAAAATTGCTTGTATGCAATCTTGGTCAGTACCTAAGAATATCAAGGAACTGAGAGGATTTCTTGGCCTCACGGGTTACTATAGAAAGTTTGTATAACACTATGGAGCTATCAGTAAGCCCCTCACCAACCTTCTCAAGAAAAATTCTTTCCTATGGAGCACAGCTGCTACAACTGCCTTTGAGGCACTTAAATTGGCCATGAGCACTATACCTGTCTTGGCCTTGCCAGATTTTACTAAGACATTTATTGTTGAAAGTGATGCTAGTGACTTGTGCATTGAAGCTGTCCTACTTCAAGAAGGTAAACCAATAGCTTACTTCAGCAAGCCATTAGGACCCAGAGCTAGAGCACTTTCCACATATGAGAAGGAATTCCTAGCCATTGTCATGGCTGTGCAAAGGTGGAGGCAATATTTACAAGGCCACAAGTTTATCATCAAAACAGATCATCACAGTATTCAGTACTTCCTTAACCAAAAAATCACTACTTCCTTACAACAAAAATGGCTCATTAAACTTTTGGGATTTTATTATGAGATCCAATATAAAAAGGGTGCTGAAAACATTATTGCTGATGCTCTATCTAGAAGACCAATGCCTGAGGCTGTTTGCAATGCCTTATCTCTTTCTGCACCAACATGGGTACAAGATGTCATCCACAGCTATGAACAAGATCACAAAGAAGCACAACTCATTTCACAGCTCCTCCTTCAAGATGATAGTGTCCCTAACTTCACCTACAAGGAAGGCATATTAAGATACAAGAATAGGCTCTACAGTAGTGGCACTGGTGGTCAGGTCAGGAATATTCTCTTGAACTCTTTACATGCTTCTATCGTGGGTGGCCATTCTGGTATACATGCCACATATATTAGAGCCAAAAGCCATTTTTATTGGCAAGGAATGCATATGGATATTTTACTGTTGGTATCTCACTGTGACATTTGCCAAAGGAATAAGAGTGACAAGACAAATGTTGCTGGTTTACTACAACCACTACCTATTCCTGATCAAGCATGGAAACACATCACCATGGACTTCATTGATGGACTCCCTGTCAGTAACACAAAGAATGTCATCTTAGTTATTGTTGATAGGCTCAAAGTATGGTTTGTCTTCCTCTATTGTGTCAGACAGGGACAAGGTGTTCACCAGCAATTTTTGGAAAGATTTGTTAAAAGCTTTGGGAACTCACTTGAACTTGAGCACTGCTTATCACCCTAAAACAGATGGGCAAACTGGAAGAGTTAATGCATGCCTAGAGAATTACTTGAGGTGCATCTGTGGCCACAAACCAAGTAGATGGAGTCAATGGCTAGCACTGGTAGAATGGTGGTACAATACCAGCTATCATAGAGGCCTGAAAATGTCTCCCTTCCAGGCATTATATGGGTATGTACCTCCACACATGGCTTTTCCAACTACTGCAACAACATCTGTGGCTGTAGTGGAGTCATACTTTCATACTTAAAGATAGATCTAATATGCTAGACTTACTCAAAGAATCTCTTAGCAAGGCTCAGGAACGTATGAAACTCTATGATGACAAATCAAGAGTTGAAAGATCATTTGAGGTAGGAGATCTTGTCTATTTGAAGCTTCAGCCATACAGACAGGCCTCTGTGTCTCTCAGGATAAACTTCAAACTTTCAGCAAAGTTTTATGGCCCTTTCAAGGTTCTGCAGAGGATTAGCAATGTTGCTTACAAATTGGAATTTTCATCTAGTTCTCGTATACACCCCGTCTTCCATGTCTCACAGTTGAAGAAACACATTGGTCTCAAACACACTCCTTCTTCTATATTACCAGTCGTCGATCCTGTTGGGAATGTAATTATGTTACCTGAGAAAGTGTTGCAGACAAGAAATATCCTCATAGGAAAACAACTGGTCCAACAGGTTTTGATTCAATGGACGCATTCTTCACCGGAGGAGGCTACTTGGGAGGCAATCTCCAAGATCAAGGCCCATTGCCCTAGATTTATCCTTGAGGACAAGGATTCTTTTTAGGGGAAGGAAATATTGCATCCTGATGCGCAACATCACATACTTTAGTACCTTATGAGATACGTTGGCTGCCTCGAGCTATATGAGTAGAGTGCCTTTAGTACTTTGTTATTGTCCATTGATCGGTGTAACGTGTCAGTTATCCATTGAGTAAACATTAGGGTTAATCATTAGTTATAAGTTTGGAAGAGAAGATTTATCTTCTTCATTATGAAAATAAATGAAATAATATTTGTTGGCTGCGCTTACTTAAGCCAGATATTGGCCTGAATCATCGATTCAAGAGGTGTTTTCACCAATCTATCCATTTATGTTTGTTGATTTGTTGTAGTAAACAACAACCTCCAGTTGAGATGTTCTTCCATTTGGAATTGATTTATAACAACCATTAAATGATTCTTCATGACTAGCCAAGCAATGTTGTGGAATTGTGCTGAGTATCCATCAGGTCCTGGTGATTTATTGTTTCCACAAGACTTGATAGTACTCCAAATCTCCTCCTATGAGAATGGTCTTTTCATCCATTCTTTTTCAGTATTACTTATGCTTGGCTAGTTTGAGCTTCACATTTGAGGTCTCCAAGGATGTTTTTCTTTGAAAAGTAAGGATAAATGTTCCCGAACTCATGTTTTATCCTTTCCTAACTGAAAGTATCAGTACCATCTACTTCCAGCTTGTGTATGTTATTCTTCTTTCTCCTTCCATTAACAAGTTGATGTATATATCTTGGGTTACAATCACCCTCTTTTAAGTATTTGAGCTTTGCTCTAGATAACCCATTTTTATGTTTATCATTCCTTATTTGCTTAAGTTCATCTTTTCATTGAAATTTATTGATGAACTCAGTGTCCCCAATTCTTCCATGTTCTTGTTGTTGGTTTAGACCATCAATATTCTTTATGAACTCCTCATTTTAGGATTTGGTTTGACCAAATTTAACTCTACTCCATCTTTGTAGGAAGCAATTTAAATTATACAGCTTATTTCCCCAAATGAAACTTGGTGACCATGAGCAATGCGGCGAATCCGGGATTTCAAGACAGGGTAGCAAAGCGAATACTAATACACAACAAAAAAATATAGCAATTTTTTTTTCTTCCATTCTAATAATCCTGTCATTGCTAATCTTCATGATTAAACACATATTATGAAGATTAATTAATATCTAAAGCTAGCTTTTGTGATCATATAACCTGGCGAAACTGGTAAATCGGCAATAACCTCATGGGAAAATTTCAACTCTTCTGAACTAATTGGGGATGCCGATTTCAATTCTACCGTGCTCCATCAAAAGGTATCTCATAGAAATGATATTGTTCAAGATAGTGTCTTCCGAGAACTATGGCTTGACGACTAAATCATCACTAGAACATATTATATGGTAATATCTCTGTCCTGTTTTCTAATAACATGTACACAATGTCTTAATTGTGCGGTCACCTCTAATTTAAACCCCAAGCTAGTGCATATTCATAAGACAACGTTGGCTTACTTATCCAGCTACAATAATCAACATCAGCAAAAGGAGACGACCATGTTATGGTCAATTTAAGATTATGGTTCTTATATCCAAAATACAACTGACATATGAATTGGTCTAACTCTTTGCAATGACACTGGATACCCAATCTATCAATTTTTCATGCAAAATGTGATGCACTAAAACCTTCAAAATTTGACATGAAACCTAATTTTAATTTAGATAAAAACTACAAAATTAAATTCACAAAATATGATATCTGAAGTTGTGGAAGAAAGACACTAATAATCAACAAGATCAAATCTCATTGAATTTATCGTACTTACTTAATCAATTCATGGAATTATGTTAGGAAGAGACGATTTTTCTGTGGTTTCCCTCGATATGGCAGCATGAAATTGAAAAAGAAAAGAGGAAAGAATTCGTGGAGGGGGCGCAAAATTTTCTGTGGGATTGGATAACTAAGCCTATTAGTGGAGATTTGTGAAATCAAGGGGTCGCAACTGCACACCCTTGCTACACGGTAGCTCCGCCACGGACCACAGTATTGCATTGCATTCCACCATACTTGGAGGTTGCTTAAGAAGTCCTTGTTATCCAACCAAAAGCTTTCATTTCTGAAGGGGGCTTACGCTTTATGTTCTTGCTTGTAATAAATAGCTTTTTGGAGAGTGGTATGATGCATTTCTAGATAGAATAATTTGTGCAGCATTAAGATATTTACCTTCAGATGTGGTTGAGATAAATACTATATCTAGTCTACAAAGTACTGGATCCTCCTGCATATTTGACCAAGTGAACAGTCCTCCACTTGCAAGTAAGTCTACCAAGTCATGATTGTGCATGAAATTATTGATAAGCTCTCTTCCTAATTTGGAACCTCCTGTTGTATTTCTCTCCCATCTTCTCCTGGCGGCATTGCAGTCTCCTGCTATGCACCATGCTGCAAAAGCCCAACCAGAGAGATAATTAAGCACCTGCCAGAATTCAATCCTTTCTTCATCATCACATGGGCAGTAGACATTGGTTAATGTCCATTAAAACCCATCTATTTTATTTATAAATCTTTGGCTAATTATGTTTGCAAATATCACCAGTTAGAGCACTGCTCGGTCGAACTCGCAAGTGTTACTATCTCAAGCTTGTTTGTCAAGTATAGTTGTCAAAACTATGAGTCTTGATTTCTAGTCTACTTATAGCTATGTCTCGGATTAGGATAGAATGTGTAGTTGAGCTTTAGACTTCACGATGTTCATCGATTGAAGACGAAAAACTACTAAGGGGAGCTTGTGGAACTTCATCAACTAAAAGGAATGTGGAGACTTGAACTCATCTATCACTCAGAAGTTTATTTTATTATATTTCCTATGGAGACAAAGTCGTATAACTATATAAACTTTACATTATACACATTTGATATTTCGAGCTGAGTTTAACTCGCTTATATCTTTCTCGAAATATGTGTTGGAAAGCGTTTTGCTTTAACTATGTTCATCATTCTTCTTGACGAAAGTCAAAAGATGATAATGTGAAAATTATCTTGTAACATCTTACATGAATTGTGTGAGACAGTCATTTGATGTAGACTCGAAATGTTTGGTATTGATCATTCGATCACTTGAAAATTGCTTATAAGCTAATAGTTTGTGTGAGACAGCTATTTTCGCCTTCTAAGAATTTTTCAATTGTTGGAATGAGAGTTAAGAGCTAAAACCCATGTCTGGATACATTACGGTTTGTGTACTTAGTGTACGAACTTTTTTGACGGAATTCAGAACCGGAAGTTTGCATACCCGATCACAAACTTATTCAACTGTTAAGTCAGGGTACTTAATTTTGCATACCCGTTGGCAAACTGATTTAACTGTTGAAGTCCGGGAACCAAGTTTGCGTACCCGTTCGCAAACGGTTTCAACTGAGTTCGGTCCGGAGCTAAAGTTTGTGTACCTGTTTGCAAACTGTCGGATTGTGACCAATGTCCGGAACCTAAGTTTGCATACCCGTTTGCAAAGCTAAGTGGTTCAAGCTCTTAAATCAGTTAAGTATAATTTCATACTCATGAAAAAATACATTTATATAATAAAGAATGCAATCTTTGCAAACCGTGGCTAAAATGTTCATGCAATCTTTTGAATCAATCTGATTTTGTTTTAATTATGTCTTGTATACTTCTATGAGAATATAAACAATTGAACAACTCTATGAGTAACATAATTAGATTCATTTAATTATCAATTGATCTAGAAGTGTTATGACGAACATGGTTAATACAAAAGTGTTCATATGGCTAACTTCGGTTAATTGTTATTGAGCCAACTCAATATACACGTTTAGGTACGGTTACCCATATCTAAATGAAAGTATATTTCATTTGTGTGTAACAAGCTAAGACTATCTAACTGTAGAAATATATTAGCTTGAATCTTAAATCAGGTTTCATCTAACGGTGAATATTAATTGCTTTGTCTCAAAGTTATCAAACCCTGATTTGAAGACTATATAAGGGAGAACTATAACAACTGGGAAACCTAATCCCCACACCTCCTGTGTGATACTAGTTGTGTCTAGAGTGAGATTATCCTTTAACCTAGGTTATTCCTAAAACCATTATAGGTTAACGACTTAAAGACTTCATTGGGATTCAGAAGTCAGACCTAACTATTTTCTCTGTAGTTATGTGTTCTGATCTTACTTCGTTCTATCGTATTGAGTACTATCTTCTCTAAGATTTGCTCGATATTTATCTCCAATAGGTAAGATATACAAAGTAATCACAAAGCTCTTCGTCTCATTCTTTGTGAATCCACAATAACTTGTTCTACTATCATATAGTTAAGTTATTGTGAGGTGATTGATATTTTTGGGCTGTTCTTCGGGAATATAAGACCGGATTATCAATTGGTTCCTTTTCACCTTGATATATCAAAAGACGAAACAAAAGATTCGTAGGTATTTCTGTGGGAGACAGATTTATCTACTCAAATAGACTTTTCTGTGGGAGACAGATTTTTTTATCAAGTCTTCGACTTTGGGTCGTAGCAACTCTTAGTTGTGGGTGAGATCAGCTAAAGGAATCAAGTGCATAGGGTCTTGTTGGGATTCAGAGGCGTAAGGAACGCGCCTGTACCTTAATCAGTGTGAGATTGGTTAGGGCTCAACTACATTCCAGTACGAAGTTAACTTATAGTAGGCTAGAGTCTGTAGCGGCTTAATACAGTGCGGTTTTCAAATCTGGACTAGGTCCCGGGGTTTTTTTGTATTTGCGGTTTCCTCGTTAACAAAATTATGGTGTCTGTGTTATTTCTATTCCGCATTATATTTGTTTATATAATTGAAATATCACAGGTTGTGCGTAATTCAGTCAATTTGTAAATCCAACCTTTGGTTGTTGATTGAAATTGATTGACACTTGAACATTGGTCTTTGGTACCGTTCAAGTTGTTTTTCATAATAATCAGGCTCGCGGATTTCTATCTGTTTGATTTTCTGATTATATTGAGAAACAGGGATATAACTCTTGGATATATTTTCCTTGATTGAGTCTGACTGTCTAGTTGATTCTCTTGGAATTATATTGGAGTTAGTCCATACAGATTGCCTAAAAGAAATATTGGGTGTGGTTGTTACACCCCCGCTTTTTCAATTGATATCAGAGCCGAAAACACGTTTAAGATCTCATAAGTATGTGTTTGTAGCAATCTAATTTCCGTGGATAGAAGATTGTCTCATTCATACGCATATAAAAATGTCTTCCAAAGTTTTTGATTTTTCCAAATATCTCCTTAGATGATTCTTCCGAATCCCGAGGTAGAAATTTTTTGCTATCAGATTCTGATAACATTCCCTCTGATGAGACATTTGACACCATGTCAGAAGCTGAAATGGAACTCTCCAGAACATTAAAAAAATCTACTAAGATTATTGATTTTCAGGATTCTAAAATAAAGTCTCTTGAAGAAAAACATGCTCAGCTCATTGATGAACTTAAGAAGTCTCTTGATTGAGAACGGGAACTCTACAGTATCGTTGAGTCATTCTCAAACAATATCGAAAGCCTTGTTCAAGAAACTTCCCTACAACGTGAAAATATTAGTGTTCTTGAAGATATTGTTAAAAGATTCAATTAGAGAAAAGCGTTTGATCGAGACTCATTCATCAGATCTGAACAGCTTTCATTTTGAAAAAGAGAAATTGGTTTCATCACTTCTTCTAGCCCAGGAACAATGCAAATCATTGGAAAAGGAAAACTATGTTTTAATGAGTAAACCTTCTTCTGTGCCAATCTCAAATTCTCATGTGGGATTACAGTACATGAAGAAAAATACTCTAAAGGAAGTATCTGCTAAGAAATGCTTACATAAATTGCAGTCTTCTAATAAGGCTACGAGTGTAAAACAGGTTCCTTCCGATGTCTTTCTTCCACGAACATGTTATTTCCGTGGAAAAAGAAATCATTATGATTCACATTGTTTTGCTAGAAAGAAACAGATTTCTGATCTTCAAAATCTATTTATTTTTGCTATCAACAGAGTGAATTGTCTGACGACATCTACAATGGATTTCATTCCTGCAGAAAACCAGAATTCTCATGCACAAGGTTTTCAAAGTCACTCTCTAGAAATCCTTACAGGAATCGTGTTCCTCTTAATGGTGCTAATGTTTGTGCTACAAATGTACACATTCCCAATACTATTGAGAATAAGTCTGGTAGACCTAAGTATGGGAAATGGAATTCTCTCATTTCTGATCCTCTGAAACCTATCTCTAGACGTTCTAGATTTAACCCTTAGAAAAATCCTTCTGATGAATACTCAAAAAGGTTTATGACTTATTCATCTGGGATAAAAAACAACCGAAGGAAGGTAAGGAATACGAGGCTCAAACATTCAGATGGTATTTACAACTCATCTCTCAACATTCATGGTGGGATTACATCTCACTTTGCTACCTAGCTCTAGGTAATTTCATCCTTGTGTCTAACTTGAGAGTTGCAAGGATGATATTTGCGGGATGCTCAAGTCTACTGTAGGTTACCATCTGTCTTATGTTTGAAATAATTGTTTTCTTCTTTTGTGAATGTTGAGTCATATCTTGACTCCTAGTAACTATTATATCTCTTTCATATGCTCTGATTTAAAGTAAACCTTTTAATCATTGAGCTATGAAAATATGAGATATCTGAACCTGAAAACATAGTGTATTTCCTTATTATTGGATCTTTTGTGATCCATTAACCTTCCATAACTGGTCCATGATCGTCCGTGTCTTTTACTTGGGAGTTTTTTTAGGGTTTCCAACATATATATATTATATTGTTTTTTCCCATCCCTAATAAAAAAAATAAAATGGAGAACTCTTCAAGGACTCAGGAAGTGGTGAATCTTGAGATGCAAGAAGACATTAAAGGATGCGATTCAGTTCAAGAACTTGTCTTGAAAAAGATGATTGCAATGAAAGAGTACAATTCCTAGATTGGTGAAACTGTCAAGGATTTAATTCTTTTTCCGAACGACTCAAGGGTCGAATTTGTAAATCTTCAACTGCAAATAAATCAGCTCTTTGATGGTAAGATCAAAATTCTTGAAAATCAAAAGGTCTTGATGCGGAATCAGAAGAAATTCATCGTGGACTGCATCAAAGACAGACAACTTTCCCGTATTGTTGATCGAAAAGTAAATGTTCTAGCTCATGAACATGAAATTTCCACTGTCAAAAGAATCAAGGATATCAGTGATACCTTTTATGATGGAGCCTTTCAAAAGTATGAAGTTATCAAAGAAGCTTGATTTTTTATTATGTCTAGGAAACTTCTTATGAGAATTTATTCTTATATTTTAAGAAGGATAACTAGGGTTTTGAATAGCACATATTGTGATTACACATAGCTATTGCCAACGATTTTCATCTTGCAATGTCTTTAGATTTATTTATTTAAATTCTAAGTTATTTGGAAGATGATTTTGCAGCATTAATCTTTATTGGTTACATATATTGCAAAAAATGTTATGGGGTATGTGTGTTTGCGTCCGTGAACTATGATTGTCTCATATATGTCAGAAGTTAAGTCTATTATGTCATTATGCAAATATTGATAAAATATAAAATGAAATTTTGGATATTCCGCAGTATTGATCTTTCCCTGATCCACTTCTATGTGAAAGTCTTTGTATGGCTCCGTAAGTTTTCTTATGTTGAGCATTTCTGATTAAATTAATCATTGAGGTTCCTTTGTGGTTAATTTAATTGAGTTTTCTGGATACAAATTCATGTTTCATGTGATTTGTTAATGTCCAAAGAAATCCTTCTTTTCTTGTAAAAGTAAGGTCGCTCTTGTTGTTCTTTCTAGAATGACATTTTATGGGGAAGAGTTCTTAATTAAACTTGTGCTTAATGGCCATATCTTTGTGGGGAGTGCGGCTGCGGAATATTGTAGGAGTTATCTTGTATCTTTATAAACTCCTTGATGAATACACTAAGTTTCGACTATGTGAAATCATCGAAACAAATTTGATACGTTCTCTTTTAGTCATGAAGAATCTATTTGAGAATTTTATTATGATCCCGCTAGTTTTCGTACCTTTGCCAATTTATATTGACAAAAATGGGGAGAATTATTTTGTAGTTCACACTACATATACGTATGGTTTACGGATCATTATGTAAGGGGGAGTGGTTTTCATAGTGAGATGAAGTATTGGCTAAGGGGGGGGTGATACATATCACCGTAGTATTATTGTCAAAGTTGTGATACAATTGAACTTTGATGTTGTGTAATAATACTATGACATTTGTATAACAATAATTGAGAACATTTGTTTTCTTATTGTTATGGATACGGATCTTCAACAACTATGATCTTTGAGTTGAACACGTTGGAATCACCGAGTACTTGAAATGTTGAAGAACCAAGGAAATCAAGCATTTGGATGAGAATCTACAAAGTTTATTTATTTTGTAATCCATATGTATTGATAGTTTTGTCACTAAAATTGAAAAAGGGGGAGATTGTTAGAGCACTGCTCGGTCGAACTCGGAAGCGTTGCTATCTCAAGCTTGTTTGTCAAGTGTAGTTGTCAAAACTATAAGTCTTGATTTCTAGTCTACTTATAGCTATGTCTCGGATTAGGATAAAATGTGTAGTTGAGCTTTAGACTTCACGGCGTTCATCGATTGAAGACGAAGAACTACTAACGGGAGCATGTGGAACTTCATGAACAAAAGGTATGTGAAGACTTGAACTAATCTATCATTCAGAAGTCTATTTTATTCTATCTCCTATTGAGAAAAAGTCGTATAGCTATATAGACTTTACATGGTGCACATTTGATATTTCGAGCTGAGTTTAACTCGCTTATATCTTTCTCGAAATATTTGTTGGAAAGATTTTTTCTTTAACTACGTTAATCATTATGCTTGATGAAATTCAAAAGATGATCATGCGAAAATCACCTGGTAACATCTTACATGATTTGTGTGAGACATTCATTTGATGTAGACTCGGAATGTTTGGTATCGATCATTCGATCACTTGAATTCTTTTTATAAGTTAATAGTTTGTGTGAGCTATTGTCGTCTTCTAAGAATGTTTCAATGATTGAAATGGGAGTTAAGAGCTAAAACCCATGTCTGGATACATTAAAGTTTGTGTACTTAGTGTACAAACTGTTTTGACGAAATTCAGGACCGGAAGTTTGCATACCCGTTCGCAAACTTATTCAACTGTTAAGTCGGGGTACTTAAGTTTGCATACCCGTTCGCAAGGCGATTTGCTGTTGAAGTCCGGGAACCAAGTTTGCGTACCCGTTTGCAAACTGTCGACTTGTGACCAATATTCGGAACTTAAGTTTGCTTACCCGTTTGCAAACTTAAGTGGTTCAAGTTCTTAAATCGGTTAAGTATGATTTCATACTCATGAACAAATACATTTATATAATAAGGAATGCAACCTTTGCAAACCGTGGATAATATGTTCATGAACTGATTCTTTTGAATCAATCCGATTTTTCTTTAATTGTGTCTTGTATACTTCTATAAGAATATAAACAATTGAACAACTCTATGAGTGTTAGAGCACTGCTCGGTCGAACTCACAAGCGTTTCTATCTCAAGCTTGTTTGTCAAGTTTAGTTGCCAAAACTATAAGTCTTGATTTCTAGTCTACTTATAGCTAAGTCTCGGACTATGATATAAAGTGTAGTTGAGCTCTAGACTCCACGGCGTTCATCATGCATAGACGAAGAACTACTCAAGGAACTGGTGGAACTTTATCGACAAAAAGGTATGTGGAGACTTGAACTTATCTATCACTCAAAAGTTGATCTACTCTATCTCCTATCTTGAGACAAAAGTCGTATTGCTATATAGACTTCGATCATACACATTTGCTATTTCGAGCCGAGTTTATCTCACTTATCCGTTTCTCGAAATATGTGTTGGTAAGATTTCGCTTTGGCCAAGTTCATCTTTACTAGTGACGAAAGTCATGATGATTATTTCAATGAATTGAAAATCGCTTTGATGAAAAATAGTTTCTGAATAACAACTATATAACATCCTCTAAGAATGTTTTAATGATTTAAATGAGAGTTTAGAATATATAACCATGAATGGATATAAACATTGTATGTGAATTCATAATTTTGTAAGTCCAAAATCTTGAACCAAAGTATGCGTACTTTGCTGCTCAGGATAACCGGAGCTAAGTCCGCGTACCCGTACGCGTATTGTCGGAAGTTCACATCCCGTGAATTTCTGCTGGAGTTTGTGAACTGAAAACAAGCTCAGTCCGGGTACTTAAGTATGCGTACGGTATGCGTACTTAAGTGGGTTATTTTCTAAAAATAGTTTAATTCGTGAACTAAGACATTTATAAATTAAGGAATGCAATATTTGCAAACCGTGGCTATAATGTTCATGAATCGATTCGAGTGAATCAATTTTTTTTTTGCTTCGATTGTGTCTTGTATACTTCTATGAGATCTCAGCAATTGAATAACTCTCTAACTAGTTCTTTTGAGTCATTTGAACTAGTTATGGTGAAGATGAATAAGGTTGATATGAAAGTGCTCATATGACTAACCATTGGTTAACTACTGTTGAACCAATGACTTGTACATGTTTAGGTACGGTTACTCAAACCTAAATGAAGTTACATTTCATGTGTGTATAACAAGCTAAGTTCGATCTAACGGTTGAAAGATATTACCTTGAATCTAATCAGGTTTTCATCTAACGATGAATATTGAATGCTTTGTTACCAAGGTAACTTAAATTGCAAACCCTGATTTGGAAACTATATAAAGGAGAACTCTAGAAACTGGGAAACCTAATCCCCACACCTCATGTGTGATACTAGTTATATAAGCTAGAGTCGATTCTCCTTTAACCTTAGGTTTCTACTGAGACCCCGTAGGTTAACGACTTGAAGACTTCATTGGGATTGTGAAGCCAGACCCAACTATTTTCTCTGTAGTTGCGTGATCTGATCTTGCTGTTTCTATCGTGATTGAGTGCAATCATAATATTGGCTTGAGATTAATTTTTCCGATAGGCAAGATAGAAAAGTAGTCACAAACATCTTCGTCTCATCGTTTGTGATTCCACAATATCTTGTTTCGCTAGTCGATTAAGATTATTGTGAGGTGATTGATATTTCTAGGCTATTCTTCGGGAATATAAGTTTGGTATATCAACGGGTTCATGTTCACCTTGGTTTATCAAAAAAAGGAACAAAACTCGTAGGTATTTCTGTGGGAGACAGATTTATCTATTCCTGTAGACTTTTCTGTGTGATACAAATTTGTTTATTAAAGTCTTCGACTTTAGGTCGTAGCAACTCTTAGTTGTGTGCGAGATCAGCTAAAGGAATTAAGTGCGTAATATCCTGCTGGGATCAGAGACGTAAGGAGCGCAACTGTACCTTGGATCAGTGTGAGATTGATTGGGGTTCAACTACGGTCCCGGACCGAAGTTAGTTTGTAGTAGGCTAGTGTCTGTAGTGGCTTAATACAATTTGTGTTCAATCTGGACTTGGTCCCGGGGTTTTTCTGCATTTGCGGTTTCCTCGTTAACAAAACTTCTGGTGTCTGTGTTATTTCTTTTCCGCATTATATTTTGTTATATAATTGAAATATCACCGGTTGTGCGTTGAATCGATCATTTGGTAAATCCAACCTTTGGTTGTGGACTGAAATTGATTGATCCTTGAACATTGGTCTTTGGTACCGTTCAAGTTAATTTCTCTTGTATTCAATCAGGCTCGCAGATTTCTATTTGTTTGAGTTAGGATTGAATCGAGAAATTGAGATATAACTCTTTGATATAATTTTTATTAAGATTAAGTGTGATTGTCTAGTTGATTCTCTTAAAAGTATATTGGAGTTAGTCCATACAGATTGCTAAGCGAAATATTGGGTGAGGTTATTGTACCCCCACTTTTTCAATGAGTAACACAATTAGATTCATTTGATTATCAATTGATCTAGAAGTGTTTAGATGAACATGGTTAATACAAAAGTTTTCATATGGTAAACTTCGGTTAACTGTTATTAAGCCAACTCAATATACACGTTTAGGTACGGTTACCCATATCTAAATGAAAGTATATTTCATTTTTGTGTAACAAGTTAAGACCGTCTAACGGTGGAAAGATATTAACTAGAATCTTAAATCAGGTTTCATCTAATGATGAATATTGATTGCTTTGTCCCAAAGTTATCAAACCCTGATTTGAAGACTATATAATGGAGAACTTTAGCAACTAGGAAACCTAATCCCCACACCTCCTGTGTGATACTAGTTGCGACTAGATTCGATTCTCCTTTAACCTAGGTTTTTCCTAAAACCATTATAGGTTAACGACTTAAAGACTTCATTGGGATTCCGAAGCCAGACCCAACTATTTTCTCTGTAATTGCGTGTTCTGATCTTACTTTGTTCTATCGTATTGAGTATTATGTTTTCTAAGATTTGCTCGAGATTTATCTCCGATAGGGAAGATATAAAAAGGAATCACAAAGCTCTTTGTCTCATTCTTTGTGATTCCACAATAGCTTGTTCTACTACTATATAGTTAAGTTATTGTGAGGTGATTGATATTTCTAGGATGTTCTTCGGGAATATAAGACCAGATTATCAATTGGTTCCTGTTCACCTTGATTTATTAAAAGACGGAACAAAAACTTCGTAGATATTTCTGTGGGAGACAGATTTATCTATTCAAATAGACTTTTCTGTGGGAGATAGATTTGTTTATCAAGTTTTCAACTTTGGGTCGTAGCAACTCTTAGTTGTGGGTGAGATCAATTAAAGGAATCAAGTGCGTAGAGTCCTACTGGGATTCAGAGGCGTAAGGAACGCGACTATACCTTAATTAGTGTGAGATTAGTCAGGGCTCAACTACATTCCAATCCGAAGTTAACTTGTAGTAGGCTAGAGTCTGTAGCGGCTTAATACAATGTGGTGTTTTAATATGGACTAGGTCCCGAGGTTTTTCTGCATTTGCGGTTTCCTCGTTAACAAAATTTCAGGTGTATGTGTTATTTCTTTTCCGCAATATATTTTCTATATAATTGAAATATCATAGGTTGTGCGTAGTTCAATCAATTGGTAAATCCAACCTTTGGTTGTTGATTGAAATTGATTGACACTTGAACATTGGTCTTTGGTACCGTTTAAGTTGTTTCTCATAATAATCAGGCTCACGGATTTCTATCTGTTTGATTTGCTGATTAAATTGAGAAACAGAGATATAACTCTTGGATATATTTTCCTTGATTGAATCTGACTGTCTAGTTGATTCTCTTGGAATTATATTGGAGTTAGTCCATACAGATTGCCTAAACAAAATATTGGGTGTGGTTGTTAGACCCCCGCTTTTTCATCGCCTCATCCACACAATTGAGTATGTCAGAATTCCATATTGTAAGCATCCCTTTTCCAAAATCTTCAGAAGGAATCATACTCCAATTGCAGTTATCACCTCCCTATAAGTGTTTCACCAGCCATCTTGTTATCTTCCACATTTTTGTTTCTTGTATTACTATTGTACTTGGTTTATGCACTCTTATCAATTCTTTTAAACAATCAATTTTGTCACTGCCATTAAGGACCCTTGTATTCCAAGAAAGGATTGCAGCATACATTTGAAATGCTCATAGCCCCTGCATCATTTACTATGTGGTTTACAACTCCCTTAATAAGAGAAATGAGCCACATCTCATGTTTTTCTATAATGCATGCAAAAATCTTTTGTATTTCTTGGTTTTTCCATTTCGGTTGGTGCCCAAGTTGCATCTCATATCCATTAATAACTCCACCGTGTTGTAAATGGTATCAATATTATCGGGAGAATCAAAATTAAGTTGCTCAATATCTATGACAAGTTTTCCATCTTTGATTTTTACATGAGGGTTCTCATACATTGAGAGTGAAACGAGTCTTGGCCACAGGTGTGGTTCTTCATAAATTGCTTGTAATAATGGTGTTTCTGGAATTACCTCCTTTAAAGATTCTCTCAACTCACGTTCTTCCGGTTCCCCTACATCCACAGTAACCATTTCCTGAACTGGGTGTTGCACTTTAATGTTCTTTTTCCTGTTGAAATTGTCAAACAAGGATTTAATTGCGTGATTTCGATTTCCGTTGCTTGGTTTCCCCTAGTAACTGCTTTGCGCTTGAAAAACCCACTTGTTCCCATGTCATGTTTTCGCATGTGAGAAATTGTGTCGTTAGAATTGGCTCCACTGCTTCTCGTAGAATTCAAAATTTGAATTTCTATGTCAGACACATTTTCTCCCTCTGTGTTGACCGACATATTCCTTGCCATTCTGTAATATTCTTTCACGACCAGAGGTTTTGGCCGGTAACTGGTATCCTATTCTAGGGTCAGAGTGATGCTTTTTCGTTCAATCTCCATTGCAAGACCTAAGGGAAGTTTGAAGATGTCACCTTGAACAACGATTCTGCAGTTAGCAGGATTGATCTCCATTGTTTCTTTTATATAAGATTTCAGCCAATCCACCAAGTCTTTCACCGATAGCCTGGAAGTTCTTCCTGGTCCAATTGATCACCGGTAGACCTTTTATTTTGATCCAGTGTTTGATTGTCTTGATGGTTGCCTCTGAGATGCATTCGTTCTCACAACACCATCTTCTCACTGATATCTTGACACCATCTTTAGCCCATGATTTAAGTTCCCATGTTTGCATCCATTCCTCATCATTATTAGGGGTGAATGCTGTTTGAACTTTGTTGATGACGTTGAGCTTGGGATATCTATTCCAACCAAGCTTTTGAGTGACCGATTTGGCAACTCGATTCCATGATGAATTACCATTTAATGTGATGACTGCTAGCCTGAAAATTTTGTCCTGCACCTTGTGATTAATGTTGTTATGAGCCGGAAAGTCAGATTTAGTTAGTGAAGGAGATGTCTGTACTTGTGGTTCCATTAATGTTTCCAAACATTCTCGAAGTTCCACCAACCCATATTATTATCTCCTCTAGGTATGCAGATGGAGCTATTTCTTATATTGTTCCTGTCAAATCTGGAAAGCCTAATAAATTCCCCTTTATCATTCTACCTGATCTCCATATTGAATGCAAAATCCCCATCTCTATTATTCCACATGGTTTCTCCTTTTCCGATTTTATTATCTAGGATTCTTTCTAATGTGCCTTTAATCCATATCCTCATGTGATGAGACATGATAACCCGGAATCTTGCGCCCTTCCTCCATTTCTCTTCGATTTTAATTCCATTAAGTTTGCCTAGATTCATCCTAGAAATCTCAAATGATTTCCATTCAAGTTGAAAGGATTTCTTTGTTTGAGTGAGTTGTGACGATCTCTCTCCTATTCTTTAGGAGGGATTTGATGAGATCTCCCCTTACGGCTATGTTGAAACAGAACTAATGGCGAATCCATGTTGTCTGTTGTGTGTTTGCCTTAATTTTCCATTCCCAATCACTTCTGCTGAAGTTCTGATGGTTGGCAATCTATGTTGCATTTTCTGATTTTGATCTCAAAATTTTATTTGAGTTTTTCAATTAATTTAAGATTTGAACTTAATGGCTGTTAAATTGGAGGAAATTTGTGGATATATTCAAATCTAAGAGTGAACATATAGTGAAAATACGGGGGTCTAACAACCACACCCAATATTTCGCTTAACAATCTGTACGGACAAACTCCAATATACTCTTAAGAGAATCAACTAGACAGTCAGACTCAATCTTAATAAAAGTATATCAAAGAGTTATATCTCACTTTCTCGATTCAATACTAACTCAAGCAAATAGAAATCTGTGAGTCTAATTGAATACAAGAGAAATCACTTGAAAGGTACCAAAGACCAATGTTCAATGATCAATCAATTTCAATCAACAACCAAAGGTTTGATTTCCCAATTGATCGATTCAACGCACAACCTGTGATATTTCAATTATATAACAAAATATAATGCGGAAAAGAAATAGCACAGACACCAGAAGTTTTGTTAACGAGGAAACCGCAAATGCAGAAAAACCCAGGGACTAGTCCAGATTGAACACATTGTATTAAGCCGCTACAGACACTAGCTTACTACAAACTAACTTCGGTTTGGACTGTAGTTGAACCCCAATCAATCTCACTTTGATCCAAGGTACAGGTTGCGCTCCTTACGTCTCGATCCCCAGGATACTATGCACTTGACTCCCTTAGTGATCTCACCCACAACTAAGAGTTGCTACGACCCAAAGTCGAAGACTTTAATAAACAAATCGTACCACACGAAAAAAGTCTACGATAATAGATAAATTTGTCTCCTACGAAATACCTACGATTTTTTGTTCCGTCTTTTGATAAATCAAGGTAAACAGGAACCAATTGATAACCTAGGACTTATATTCTAGAAGAACACCTAGAATTATCAATCACCTCATAATAATCTTAATCGACTAACGAAAGAAGATATTGCGGAATCATAAATGATGAGACGAAGTTTGTTTGTGATTACTTTTCTATCTTGCCTATCGAAGAAATCAATCTCAAGCCAATCTTACGATTGTACTTAGTACGATAGAAACAACAAGATCAGATCATGCAACTACAAAGAAAATAGTTGGGTTTGGCTTCACAATCCCAATAAAGTCTTCAAGTCGTTAACCTACAGGGTCTCGACAGAAACTTAAGGTTAAAGGAGAATAGACTCTAGCTTATACAACTAGTATCACACAAGAGGTGTGAGGATTAGGTTTCCCAGTTGCTAGAGTTCTCCTTTATATAGTCTTTCAAATCAGGGTTTGCAATCTAAGTTACCTTGGTAACAAAGCATTCAATATTCACCGTTAGATGATAACTGATTAGATTCAAGTTAATATCCTTCAACCGTTAGATCGAAACGTAGCTTGTTACACACAAATGAAATGCACGTTTATTTAGGTTTGTGTAAACCGTATCCAAACATGTACACTTAGTTGGTTCAACGGTAGTTAACCAAATGGTTAGCCATATGAGCACTTCCATATCAACCATATTCTTCTTTACCATAACTAGTTCATATGACTCAAATGAACTAGTTAGATAGTTTGTTCAATTGCTTAGATCTTATAGAAGTATACAAGACACAATCGAAACAAAAACGATTTGATTCACTCGAATCGATTCATGAACTTTATAGCCACGGTTTGCAATTATGCATTCCTTAGTTTATATAAGTTTAAGTTCACGAATAATTGTTTTTAGAAAATAACCAACTTAAGTACGCATACTGGTACGCGGACTTAAGTATCGAATAAGTTTGTTTCAGTTCACAAACTCCGGCGGAAATTTCACGAGGCGTGAATTTCCGATGGTGTGCGTCTTGGTACGCGGACTTTAGTTCTGTTTTGTGAGCAACAAAGTACGCATACTTTGGTTCAAGGAATAAGGACTTACACACGTATGAGTTTTTCATGATGTTTATATCCAACAATGGTTATATATTCTAAACTCTCATTTCAATCATTGAAACATTCTTAGAGGACGTTATATAGTTATTTGTTCACAAACCAATTTACGTCAAAGCAATTTTCAAGTAATTGAAACTTAATATGACTTTCGTCACTAGTAAAGATGAACTTGGCAAAGCGAAAACTTACCAACACATATTTTGAGAAATAGATAGAGGCGAGATAAACTTGGCTCGAAATAGAAAATGTGTATAATCATATTCTATATAGCAATACGACTTTTGTCTCAAGAGAGGAGATAGAGTAAATAGACTTTTGAGTGATAGATAAGTTCAAGTCTCCACATACCTTTTAGTCGATGAAGTTCCACAGTTCCTTGAGTAGTTCTTCGTCTTTGTATGATGATCTCCATGGAGTCTAGAGCTCAACTACACTTTCTATCCTAGTCCGAGACTTAGCAATAAGTAGACTAGAAATCAAGAATTATAGTTTTGATCACTAACATTGACAAACATGCTTGAGATAGAAACGCATGCGAGTTCGACGGCAGTGCTCAACAATCCCCCCTTTGTCAATTTTAGTGACAAAACTATCAATACATATGGAATACAAAAATAAACATAAACTTTTATAGCTTCTCTTCCACATGCCTGATCTCCTTGGTTCTTCAACATTACTCGAAATCTTTGTCACTTCCAAGTACTCCAATGATTCCAAAGGTTGTAAGTTTAGTATCATCGTTGTTGAAAATCTGTAGCTATAACAATGAGAAAACAAGAGTTCGCAATCATTGTTACACAGTGTCATAGTAATATTACACAACATCAAAGTTCAATTGTATCACAACTTCGACAACAATACTATGGTGATATGTATCACCCCCTTAGTCAATACTCCATCTCACATGGAAACCACTCCCCTTACATAATGATCCGAAAATCATATGTATTTGTAGTGTGAACTACACATTAATTCTCCCCCTTTTTGTCAATAAAATTGGCAAAGGTACGAAAACTAGTGGGATCTAATGAAATTTCCATAAAGATATTTCATGACCAAAAGCAAGCACATATCAACTTTTTAGATGCAATCATATAGCCAGAAGCTAAATGCTTTCATCAAGGAGTTTATGAAGATACAAGATAACTCCTATAATATTCCACAGCCGCACTCCCCACAAAATATTTGGCAATTAATCACAAGTTCAATTAAGAATTCTCCCCCATAAAATGTCATTCTCGAAAGAACAACAAGAGCGACCTTAATTTTCACAAGAAAATAAGGATTTCTTTGGACATAACAAATCACATTCGAATATGAATTTGAATCCAAAATACTCAATTAAATTAACCACAAGAAAACCCATGATTAATTTAATTGGAAATGCTCAACATAAGAGAACTTATTGGGCATACAGTATATACATAAAAAATATGGATCAGGGAAGATCAATACTGCTGAATAAACAAGGATTCATACTATTTTCCATCACTATTTGCACAATGACATATAATATACATAATCCTCGTAAACAAAAGTTCATCTTATCTTCCATCAATATTTGCATAACGACATACAATAGGCTTAAAACTTTTGTAATGTCAAAAGTTCATTCATTCTTTTATCAATACTTGCATATCGACATATGAAAGACTTAACTTTTGACAAAGTATGGGACAATCATAGTTCACGGACGCAAACACACATATCCCATAACAAATTGCAATATATAAAACCATAAAGATTAATCTTTGTAAAAATCATCTTCCAAACAATTTTAGAATTTAAACCAATAAACCAAAAAAACATGAAGATGAAAAACGTTGGACATAGATATGTGTAATCATAATAATGGCTATTCCAAACTCTAGTAATCCTTCTCAAAAACAAGAATAAATTCTCATAAGAAGTTTCCTAGGCATCAAGACAAACTTTTAATGCACATATAAGATGATTTGTCCTTGAGGGTAGAATCAATCTTTTTTGCCCGGATTTACACCAAGAATAGCTACCAAAGGCGTATAAAAAGATTTTCTTAACAAAGAAGAACATACAATGCACCATAGTTCACATAAGATGATTGTGATCATTCAAGAATCCCATAGTAATGCGTACTACTATCCATTCTTGAACTTCCTTCTTTGTGATTCCCAAACAACATTCTTGTAAAAGCTACAAATGAGCTTAGATGAGTATTACTCCAAGAATCCAAGTGGCCAAGTCCAAGAGAAGTGGAACAAGTGCGGCCAAACGGGCAAAACACTCAAAAACAAGAGACAGGACAAATACCATTCTTAGCTCATCCAAATTCAGGAATTCTCATCTCCATTTTCAATAGAATTCAAAGAGGAAGAGAATGCAAAAAGAATGAGGTCATTCCGAGTTCGGACGAAGAAGTTACGGCCAAAACAAGTTTACCGAATATCGACGTTAAGTATGCATACCGGTTTGCAAACGAATTTTCATGACCTGGGGGGAGTATACAAACGGGTATGCATACTTAAACCCCTGGATTTTGATTTTAAATGATGTTATGCATACCAGGTAGGTGTACCATGAAGTCCAGACATCGAACTACTATTTTCAAACCTAAACGTTTAAGAACCTTAAACACATATCAAGTTGGGTAGAAATGAACAATAAGAAAGGTACATAGATCAACACAAATCTTGCTCAGGTTTATAGACATACCTTTTAGAAGAATCCAGTTGAATTCTACAGCCTTAGAACATAATATGTGTGCCCCAATTCTCGTACTTCCCTGTTGTATACATAACGGGGCATTCCTTGGTGAGGATGCACTTACAACACAATCAAGTTGTGTAGGGGTGAACAATGTCTTGCTCACCACAAGTTACCTTTGGATTATCATGAAAGAGATCGCTTTTAGAACCTTTCACATCGATTCCATTTTCCAAAAGACTTGTTAAGTTCCAACATCATGGATGCCTTCTCCATAGTCAAGGAATTTTTACGGAAAATCATTCCTTTTCACACTCAAAGCATCATTGGCTTTCTTTGGTACCCACTTTTGTGTGCGTTTAGGAAAATCCGAACCTTCTTCCCATTACTCTCTTCAATATTTCTCGGAATACAATTGGATTGACTATTCTTTTGCAAGTTAGTATTTCTCCAATTGGGAACATCGGATCTTGTCTTCGTCTTTACGAAGTTATCCTTTTGATAACCATTATGATTGTGAAAAGGATTCGTATGACGTTTATAGGCAAATCTAGATTTATCACAGCACTGATTCATTTGCCTAAAGGTTGGACAATTACAACATGTAGCGTTAAGGGGATTAGTCTTAACATGTGATCTTGGTTTCACAACTTCTTATGATGCCCAAACAAGAACATCATGAAGTTTCTCATTCCTTATACGGAAACGACATCTCCTTTCCATGTGATCTCTATTTCATAATAGTGGCAAACATAAGGAATATTCTTACCTCGATCCGTGTATGCTGACTTTGGAGGTTGATATACTTTGCTCTTTCGAACCTTAACTTCCGGTGAAGGTATTTCACTTTTGCCATCCGTGGAAACGTATTGTTGGGAAGAATTACTAGCCTTGACAAATTTTACCTCTTTGCTAATACTTGGAGCATCTATTCCCTTATAGCCTAATCCTCGTGTATCAAGATGATTTTTACTTGCTCCTAGCATAGTGGTTAATTTGCTTGAACTAGTATTGAACTTTTTCAAGTCATCTTCCAACACCTTGATTTTATCAAGAGAAACAACTAAATCATCCTCAAGGCATTTTTCTCGAGTGAGATAAGCGCTTTCTCTGTCATCAAAACTTGCTTGCTGAGAGTTAATCATTGCTTCAGTTTCTGCAAGTTTCTCTTCCAACAAAAAGTACTTTTGATAAAGATTATCACATTCAAGTGACTTCATACGTAGGTTTTTCTCAGAATCCTTGATGATCGATTCGTTAGAATGATTTGAAACATAAACACACTGCGTAACATCTTCTCAATTTCTTATTTGTGCGACGAGAGATTAGTCCAGAAGAGGAGTGACATGAGAAGTTGTCATCTTCTTATTTTCAACGAATTCAAAACCTTAACATACTCGAGACTTCCTCATCAACCTCTCTATCAATATCTGAATCACCTTCATCGAAAGTTCATCCAACTGTTCTTATAGGAGTGTTTCGGTTATCAACAATTTTCACATTAAGAGAATGTTTAGATATTGAAATAGATGTGGCGGGTTCTCTCGGTGAATCAAGCTTTGAAAAACATTTGGTAATTTCTGACATGGTACGTTATTAGAGATAGACTTGTCCATATTCAGATCGCTACAAACACGGACTTATGAGGTCTTGCGTGTTTGCACGCTTCGATACCAATTGAAATACGGGGTCTAACAACCACACCCAATATTTCACTTAACAATCTCTGGACAAACTCCAATATACTTTTAAGAGAATCAACTAGACAGGTTAGACTCAATCTTAATAAAATTATATCAAAGAGTTATATCTCACATTCTCGATTCAATACTTACTCAAGCAAATAGAAATTTGCGAGTCTAATTGAATACAAGAGAAATCGCAGGCGGTACCAAAGACCAATGTTCAAGGATCAATCAATTTCAATCAACAACCAAAGGTTGGATTTCCCAATTGATCGACTCAACGCACAACCTATGATATTTCAATTATATAACAAAATATAATGCGGAAAAAAAATAACGGACAACGAAGTTTTGTTAACGAGAGCGCAAGTGCTTGGAAAACCCCGGGACCTAGTCGATTGAACAAACACTGTATTAAGTTCGGCTACTGAGACACTAGCCTACTACAAACTAACTTCGGTCTGGATTTGTAGTTGAACCCCAATCAATCTCACCGATTCAAGGTACAGTTGCGCTCCTTACGTATCCGATCCCGGCAGGATACTACGCACTTGATTCCCTTAGGCGATCTCACCCACAACTAAGAGTTGCTATGACCCAAAGTCGAAGACTTTAATAAACAAATATGTATCTCACGAGAAAAGTCTACGAGTAATAGATAAATCTGCCTTCAACGAGAATACCTACGAGTTTTTGTTAGTATTTTGATAAATTAAGGTGAACAGGGAACCAATTGATAACCCGGACTTATATTCTAGAAAACAGACCTAGAATTATCAATCACCTCACAATAATCTTAATTGATTAGCGAAAGAAGATATTGAAGAATCACAAACGATGAGACGAAGTTTGATTGTCATTACTTTTTTATCTTGCCTATCAGAGAAATCAATCTCAAGCCAATCTTACGATTGTACTTAGTAAGATAAAACAACAAGATCAGATCACGCGACTACAAAGAAAATAGTTGGGTCTGGCTTCACAATCCCAATGAAGTCTTCAAGTCGTTAACCTACAGGGTCTCGGTAGAAACCTAAGGTTAAAGGAGAATCGACTCTAGATTATACAACTAGTATCACACAGGAGGTGTAGGGATTAGGTTTCCCAGTTGCTAGATCAATTCTCCTTTATATAGTCTTTCAAATCAGGGTTTGCAATCTAAGTTACCTTAGTAACAAAGCATTCAATATTCACCGTTAGATGAAAACCTGATTAGATTCAAGCTAATATCTTTCAATAGTTAGATCGAAACTTAGCTTGTTACACACAAGTGAAATGCACGTTTATTTAGGTTTGTGTAACCGTACCCAAACATGTACACATAGTTGGTTCAACAGTAGTTAACCAAATGGTTATCAATATGAGCACTTTCATATCAACCATATTCTTCTTTACCATAACTAGTTATATAACTCAAATGAACTAGTTAGAGAGTTGTTCAATTGCTTTAGATCTTATAGAAGTATACAAGACTGATCGAATCAGCGATTTGATTCTCAGATGATTCATGAACTTTATAGCCAGGTTTGCAATTATGCATTCCTTATGTTAGACCATAGCTAGGTTGAACCATAGCGTTGGTATGTCAAGTTTGGTTGTCATATTTTAGTGAATCAAAACTCATTTAAAGGGTAACTTGATTATGTACTGAAATTGACCGTATAGGTTAGCTTGAAAGTATTAGGATATGAGACATTACAAGTATTACGAAGACTTGAAGAAGTGAAGAAGTAAGAAGCTACAGCGACAACATCATCCTTCCACTTGAGGTTAATGATATTTGACTTGAGCTGTTTCATTCCCTAACGTATCTTTCAAGTGGTGCATATTGAAAAAATAAGCTCATGAAGCATGAACCTCTAGATAGACATAGTATTAAGGAATACAATGTCGAGGTTTATTGCTTAACCATTAAACTTTGTAGATAAGACATCGACATAATCATTTAAATGCTATTGTGATTATGTATGGGTATGAATTGAGGTGATTTCATCCTGAAACAATGTTTTACGTGTTTTAAGGAAGTAAATTCATGAACTTGTTTGTGAATCGAAAAAGGAAATCGCCCGAGGGCGTTATTGGTATTGTTATTCATTGCATATCTTGTGAACAACCAATATGTGTGATTAGTATAACCGCTCATGACTTGTTTGTGTTCATGATAAAACTATTCATAAAGGCACGACTTTTGTATTGGTATGACTTTTATTAGTGAAACCACGTCTTAAGTAATCACTTGAGATGGTATGATCGAGTTGTAATTTTTGTGAGACCAACTCTGGGTAAAGGGGAACCGATCCTAGTAAGAGGTGCAACACATCACAAAATAGGAATCGATCCTTGTATGAGGTGCAGCATGTTTTAGCAGAAAGGGGAGGCAGGTCCTATGGACATATGCGACACGTTTTTTAGGCAAAGGGGAACGATCCTATGGACATGGGTAACACATTCAAGTTAGATACCATATATATGTGGGAACCGATCTAGTACCTAGTCAACCGAATTTTGGGAAGCTAGTGTGACTATGCACAATACTCACATGGAGGTAGAACCTAAACTTGGTTTGGTAGAAAGCGTTAAACCCATGATTGGTGACTAAGTGATAGGTGTAGAATACAAGTATTTACTATATAGAGTTTATGCTTTCTTTGCTATTTTCTTGTAAATTATGTATTTTACACTTGTTTGAGAGTTTTATAGATACTATGGAGTCCACAGGTGCCCGAAGAAGAAGAAATCACCCAATTAGCAGGTCGAAAAGGGCAAATTTATCATTTAGTGAACACATGGAGCCGATGTAAAGGTTAAGGGGCAACTCTTTTTGGAGGAGTACTAAACAAAGACTAGATGGGTTAGGGGATGCAGTGGTATCCTTATCAAGGTGACAAGGTATTGGATAACAAACCCATTCGTAACCTAAACACGAATCCAGGATATTTATCATCTCAAATAATTTTGCACGGAAGAGAGAAGAGTTAAAGCGTTAGTGGCTCTTTGTGGGATCGAGTAACATTAAGAGAAATTGAGGATGAATTCCTAGTTCTTAACATGTTTTGAGTTTTTGTTTTAAATCTACTTTGAAGTTTTTCACATGATTATCGTTTGTTTTTACTAATAGGAATGTTTATACATTCATGATTGATTGATAGATTGTTTGGGTGGCCAACTAAATTGATTTGTTAATTGATCTAAAGCTAGTGAAGTTAGGGGATAAGTAATCATTTCTTTACTCTTACATAAGTAGCAAACACGAGACTTGCGGAGGGATTCCGTGGAGCAATTGTGTATGAAAACAATGCTAGAAAGTGGACCAAGCGAGCCAGTTTAACTACTAGTACTAAACCTAAATTCATAAATCTTAATGCACGTTAGGGGATTACATCTTGTGCGAACCTCAAGGTGGTTCTTTTGAATAGAATCGATAACTAAGCGGACTTGTTACTCGGTGAAATAAGGGATTTTGGGGTTAGCTAAGCGGACCTGCTATCCTACGGTTGGTGATAATCTGTGACTAATAAAAAGTGGAAAAGAACATAACTTGAATCATTGTTTTGCAACGAAGAAGGATTCCTTAATCTTGGCTCTCTTATTGATTCCAACTTTATCTTTGAATTCTTTGTTTATTTTTCTTTGCTTTATAAACCCCCTCTTTGTGACAATTAAACAACTAAAAACTCTTGCTCCGTGGGAAACGAACTTAACTACCACCATAGTACTTGTTAATTGGTGGAAAAATATTCACTAATTTTTTGTGGTTACGACACGCATTTTGGCTTCGTTGCCGGGGAGAAGCGGACGATTTTAGTTGTTTTATTTTTCTTTTTGCTTTGTTAGATTATATACCGTATCTAACTTAGTTTTTCGAGAATCTTGTTTCAGGTGCTATATCTTTGGTGAATGCTTAAAGAGGCGCATCGGTCAATACGTCTTCGATCCGGCACTCAACTAAAGGATTTCATTCGAAGCGGTTAACACTCCGCTTCCTCCTTCTTCATCAAGTGAGTTCGCAGATTCGGACATAGAAGAAGAAGCAATGGCTGATACGTACACTCAAGGACCTAGCTTCTCACAAGCTCGATACACAACGGGTGTATCCAAACTAACTCAACCTTGAGATCAAGCCGGGGTTGATTAGAGAGTTACCAAAGTTTCATGGCATGATGAATGAAGATCCAAACAAACATCTTATGGACTTCTATACCACGGTCATGGCCATGCTTCCACTGGGAACTAATGAGGATGGAGCAATGTTGAAAGCTTTCCCGTTCTCTTTGGCGGGCAATGCTAAGGAATGGTTGTATTATTTGCCTTCCGGAAGTATCACAACATGGAATGGGATGAAGAAACTTTTCCTCGAGAGATATTTTCCGCATCCAAAAGCTACTCAAATTCGCAAGGAGATTTGTGGGTTGAAACAACATGTGAGAGACTCGTTGTATGAATGTTGGGACGATACAAGAGATTGGTGGCAAGCGTCCACATCATCGGTCGGTGACGTTATGATACTCCAATACTTCTGAAGCGCTCCAGCAGTGATAGATCTATTCTTGACGCCGCGGGTGGTGGTGCATAGTGAACAAGACGGTGACCCAAGCTACCGAGTTGATTGAAAGTATGGCTGCAAACTCGCATGACAATTCTACACAAGAGATGAACCAATGGTTAGGCGAGTGCATGAAGTTAGTGATTCATAATCACATCTTGATCAAAGGATGGGTAACATGGAGATAATGATTCAAAGGATGGCCGCGTGTAATTATTCGGATGATGAGACCGAACAAGTAAATGCTTTATATCCAAATCAAAGGCCAAGGTACGATCCATACTCGATTACTATAATCCCGGTTGAAGGATCATCCTAAATTTAGTTATGCAAACAAGCAAGCGGCGCTCCTAATCCATATGCGCAACAAAGTGGTTTCCAACAATCACGCTTCCAACCTCAATCACAATTCCAACCACAACAAGTCAAGGAGCGTGATTCTTCGAATGATGATGACAAGCTCAATGCATTAATGCAACAAGGCATGCAAGGTCTTAATTCTATGTTACAACAAAGCCAACAAAAGAAATGAATCGGCCATCAAGGATTTACAAACTCAAATGGGACAATTGGCGACCGATATGAACCTATTGAAATCTCAAGCATCCACAAAGCTTCCTTCACAACCATTTTGAACCCAAGAGAGAATGTTAATGCGGTTACTTTAAGAAGTGGAAGACAAGTGGAGAGTCCAAGTCATCATGAAGAAGCTAGTGAAGAATTAGTCAAAGACAAGAAGGAAGCCGCACCAAAGGAGAATTTAACACCAACAAACCGATCCAAATGGCAAACCAGTTCCTACTTTCACTACTCCACCTCCTTTCCTAGTCGTTTTTAAGTCCAAGAAAGAAGCTCAAGACAAGGCACTCATGGATATGTTGAAGATTGAAATCAACATCCCATTCCTCGAGGCCATCAAGACAATGCCAAGGTATACCGAAGTTCATGAAGGAATTATGCACAAACAAGGATAGTTTACTTGATAAAAAAATTACTAAAGTTAGCAAGAGTGCATCGGCCTATGCTATTAAAGAAGATGCCTACAAAGTGCACGAGGATCCGGTGGTTTCACGGTGCCAATTACTATTGGTACTAAAAGGTTTGAACATGCTTTACTTGATTTGGGAGCTTCCATTAGTGTAAAATGATCCGATATATATGACTCATTGAATCTTGGACCTTTGAAAGAGACAAGAGTTATTATCCAATTAGCAAACAAGTATAACATATATCTAAGGGACTTGTAGAAGACGTGCTAGTGCAAGTGAATGAGCTTATTTTTCCGGTTGATTTTTCTTCGTGGTGGATATGTACAACAATGAGAATCTGGTCATCTACTTCTTTACTTCTTGGGAGGCCGTTTATGAAGACCGCTTAAAACGAAGATTGATGTTGATAAGGGTACTCACTATGGGTCGACAAGGAGATAATACACTTTAACATATTTGAAGCCATGCGCTACCCGAGTGATGCATTAGTTTACTCCATTGATGTAGTTGGCTCATTAGCTTGTGAAATGGTGGAATTGAGTCAAGAGGATGAACTTGAATGGTGTTGCAAAAGAGCATTGAATTGTACATCCACGGATTGTCTAACTTGGATGTTGAAATCTCAAGGAATTAGTGGAGATGTGTGGTGCTTTAAGCGACATTGCAAGAAGTTAAAAAGGGTAATGTTTTAGTATATTTCTTTACCCATGAATGATGAATTACTTGTACCATCTATTGTGAAGGCGCCTAAGCTAGAATTGAAGCCACTTAGGACCATTTGAAGTATGCTTTCTTGGGGAGATGATATGAGCTTGGGTGATTATTGAAAGAACCTCACACCGTTACAAGAAGACCGATTTTCTTAGAGTCTTGAAAGAGCACAAAACGGCTAATGGGTGGACAATTGCGGACATCAAAGGCATTAGTCCATCCATATGCATGCATAGGATTCTAATGGAAGAGAAACGTGAACGGTGACGTGATGCTCAACGTAGGCTTAATCCTCCCATGATAGAGGTTGTGAAGAAGAGATACTCAAATTGCTAAGTGTGGGGGTAATCTACCCAATTTGGATAGCCGGTGGGTTAAGTCCGGTACAAAGTGGTACAAAGAAGTGGAGTCATGGTTGTTAGAAATCAAGACGATAAACTTGTTCGTACAAAGAGTTCAAACCGGTTGGAGAGTGTGCATTGACTATAGAAAGCTTAATTAAGTAACAGAAAGGATCACTTTCCTTTACCTTTCATTGATCAAATGTTGGAGAGGTTAGCATGGCATTCTTATTATTGTTTCTTGGATGGTTATCTCGGGATACAATCAAATTGTTATTGCAATGAGAGGACCAAGAGAAGACCACTTTCACTTGTCCGTTTGGAACGTTTGCGTATAGACGGATGCCGTTTGGTCTTTGCAATGAATGTAGGCTACTTTCCAAAGATGCATGGTAAGTATATTCTCGGATTATGTGGAGCGATCATCGAGGTATTTATGGATGACTTTAGTGTTTATGGTAATTCTTTTGATAGTTGTTTAGACAACCTTGAACTAGTTCTTAAACAATGCATAGACACAAACCTTGTCCTTAATTGGGAGAAATGTCACTTTATGGTAAACCACGGCATAGTACTTGGTCACATTGTGTCCTCTCGAGGGCTCGAAGTGGACAAGTCAAAGATAGATTTAATAAGAAACTTACAATATCCCACTTGATGAGGGAGATCCGTTCATTTCTTTGGCCATGCGAGGTTTCTATAGAGGCGGTTTATCGGATTTATCCAAAATCTCCATCGATGTGCAAGTTATTATAAAAAGGAGGTACCTTTTGACTTCAACAAGGAATGAAAGTATGCTTTTGACAAATTGAAGGAAATGTTGACAAGTGCGCCAATTATCAAATCACCGGATTGGAATCTTCCATTTGAATTAATGTGTGATGCTAGTGATTATACGGTTGGAGCCGTTTTGGGTCAAAGAGTGGAAAAGTTGTCCCATGTTATCTATTATGCATCTAGGACTTAATGATGCACAAATCAATTATTCTACCACGGAGAAGGAGTTATTGGCTATAGTTTTTGCATTGGAAAAATTTCGATCATACTTGGTGGGTACAAAGGTTATTGTGTATTAAGACCATGCCGCATTAAGACACTTAATAAAGAAGAAAGAAGCTAAGCCAAGATTAATCCGGTGGATCTATTGCTCTGAAGAGTTCGACATAGAAATTCGGGGCAAAAGAGAGGTGTGGAGAATACCATTTAGGATCATCTTAGTAGACTTGTTATGTATCAAGAAGAACTTCCATTACAAGACCGCTTTAAATACGAACAACTTTTCTCCTTGGAAGAATCAACACCTTGGTATGCGGATATAGTGAATTATTTGGTGACAAAGAAAGGTACCTAGTACAATGTCTAACTTCCATAAGATGAAACTTAAGAAGATATCTAAGAAATGTGTGGGATGAACCATACTTATGGAAATATGGCGTTGATCAAATAATACGAAAGTGCGTACCTAACTCCGAATTTCAATCCATTCTCTCCTTTGTCACACTTTTGCTTGTGGTGGCCATTTTGGTTCTAAACGTCCGCTCTCAAAGTTCTCGAGTGGATTTTATTGGCCCACCTTGTTTGAAGATTCATATGTTTTTGTAAATCGTGTGATAGATGTCAACGAACGGGCAATCTAGGTGCTCGAAATCAAATGCTACTCACACCAATTTCGCCGTTGAGATTTTTGATGTGTGGGGTATCGATTTTATGGGCCTTTTGTCAATTCGAATGGAAACTTTTATATACTTCTTGTAGTAGATTATGTTTGAAATGGGTGGAAGCTAGAGCCACCAAAACTAATGACTCTCAAGTTGTTTGTGATTTTGTAAGAGAAAACATAATCACAAGGCATGGTACACCAAGAGTGGTGATAAGCGATGGAGGCTCACATTTCAAGAAGGCTTTCCACGCTCTCCTCAGACAAGTACAACATAACACACAAAATTGGTACGCCTTACCATCCACAAACTAGTGGACAAGCGGAAATTTCAAATCGTGAGATCAAGTCCATTCTTGAGAAAACGGTGTGAATACAACAAGGAAAGATTGGAGCTTTAAGCTCAATGATGCACTTTGGGCGTATAGAACGAGCGTATAAGACATCGATTGGTATGTCTCCATATCGGTTGGTTTTATGGCAAGCCTTGTCATCTTCGGTTGAACTCGAACATAAGGCTTATTGGGCGATAAAAAAATTCAACATGAAGTATGATAAGGCGGGGAAGCAAAGGAAGTTACAATTAAATGAGCTAGAGGAGATACATAATGATGCTTACGAGTGCCGTATTTACAAGGAAAAGACCAAGCTTTTTCATGAAAAGATGATTTCTGGAAAAGTTTTGTTGTGGGGCAAAAAGTTCTTTTATTTAATACTCATTTACGTTTATTTAGGGTAAGCTTAAGTCCCATTGGGTGGGACCATTTGCTGTTACTAATGTTTACGATTATGGTGCAGTTGAAATTGTTAGTGACAAAACAGGACAACCTTTGAAAGTCAACGGCCATAGGTTGAAGCCATATTATGAAAACTTTCAACGGAGCATGTGGACATGATTGGACTTAGTTACTCCCTCGGAGGGTAATGTGAAGCAAAGAGCTAAGTCGGGCGTCGACTTTAAAACAAGCGCTCAATGGGAGGCAACCCATAGGTTTTGTATTTCTTATCCTTTTGCTTTTTGTTATTTCTTTTTCTTGTTCCATATCATGTTAAAATTTCCCACCTTGACTTTACTAGGACAATTCAATTACATTGAGGACAATGTAAGGTTTAAGTGTGGGGGAGTGGTTAAGCATGTATTTAAATTTTTTTTTTTTTTTTTTACTTAAAACCTCCAACTTTTAGAGATTTAGAGTCACTAGCATACCTCTAGGTATGTTTACATAGAGAATTTCACCAAACATAACGGAACTTGGAAGTGTTAGGGAACTACATTCGGATTTTTCTTACTTGTTAGAGTGTTAAATAATGGATTTAATCATACCGGTGATGCAAATTAGGAGCAGGGAGAAATGCATTATTAGAGTTGTTGATCAATCATTAGTGGAGACTACCCGTATTTATATCATGTGAGGCACCGACCAAATATTCTTTGTAGGCTGACTAAAGAGCTTTCTTTTGAGTGTATGTCACCGTACGTTAATTAAAGGTAGAATGGTGAGCTACCTAACCTCCACCAATAGAAGCACTACTCTTTGATCTCTTGAGTGCTAATTTTGAAAATCATGAGGGTGACGTCTATAGATGAAAGCTTCCTTCTTGTAGTTCGATTTGCAGTTAGCACCATTCTCTCTCTCGACAACAACGGGTCCATAGAAACACCATCATCATCAACAAGGAGCGACATCAAAATCTACAAGGAAAGTTGGAGAAGTTCAAGGTTTACAAGCAACGGAACGAGAAAAAGAGCAAATTTCAAATTCAAGTAAAGCAACATACAATGAACAGATTTTTACATATATGTTGAGGACTTACAATACAATGAGGTAATTTTATATCCAAGTATGAAGACTTACTTACGAGAGCAAAGAAAATTAAAAGGCGAGAATTGTTGAAGTTTATGATTTTGAGGCGATACAAGTTGTGAAGAATTAAGCGGTAAATACTTCTCCCACGGCCCGACCACGGTTTTTTTTATTTTCACTTTTTTGTATTTTATTTCTCTTGTTTTTCAAAAAAAAAAAAAAAAAAATTGAAAAAAAATTGAAAAAAAAAGAAAAGAAAAGAAAAGAAAAATTGAAAAAAAAAATGAGACAAGAGAAATATTTGTTTTGTTTTTATTTATTTAATAAGCCGTGGGGAAGGAAAATCTATAAGGAAGTTTCAAGCGACAAAGGATTTTGAAGAAAAAGGTTACAAATTGTCAAGGAATTACGAAGTTCGAGAGTTTATCATCAATAGTTGAAGCCGAAGACGAAGACCAAGAAGATAAAGACGAGGAGCGGAAGATTTTCTATTGGATGCAGAGAGTGGTGTTATCATAATTGGCGATCGGATGTGAAGGTGAGTAAGTAATTTCATCCTCGATAATAGTGGTTGATTTCCTTTCTTAGAGATCGTCAGAAAAAAATGGTTTTTCAAAATGTTAAAAGATGTGGGTTTTTAAAAATATTTCGGAAGTTGTCCTTCCCACCATTCAACGTGTTGCAGGATTTCTCTCTTCATTCCTACCTGCGCACATGTGAGACCCATAAAAAAGCCGTCTTTTTGAGTGCAATTATCATAAAATCCTTTTTTGGTGAGGCATAAGTCGAGCGAAATGCTTATTGATAAGCTTCTCAAACACGCGTTCTCTCGTTATGGTGTGGTTATTTCTCACTCAACATTTAAGAATGAGAATATGTTCTTTAGTATTTAACTTCTTATTACTAGCATGCATAAACTCTATGTCCTCATAGTTATTTGGATGCTTGGGACGAGTGGGCAAGCTTTGAAGTTGTAAGTTTTAGTTTGATTTTGCTCGAGGACTAGCAAAGTCTAAGTGTGGGGAATTTGAAAGGTGTAGAATACTGTAGTATTTACTATATAGAGTTTATGCTTTCTTTGCTATTTTTCTTGTAAATTATGTATTTTACGCTTGTTTGAGTTTTATAGCTACTATGGAGTCGCACGGACGAAAAGAAGAAGAAATCACCCAAATTGAGTCGAAAAGGGCAAAGTTATCATTTAGCGAGTGAACACTATCTGGAGCCCAGTAAAAGGTTAAGGGGCAACTCTTTTGGAGGAGTACTAAACAAAGACTAGCTGTGGTAAGGGGATGGTGTGTATCCCTTATCAAGGTGACCGGGTGTTGGATAACAAACCCAATTTATAACCCTAAACTCAATCCAGATATTTATCTTCTCCGAATAATTTTTGCACACTGAAAGAGAGAGAAGAGTTAAAAGCAGTGGGTTCGCTATTGGGATCGAAGTAACATTCCAGAAATTGAGGATGAATTCTAGTTCTTAACATGTTTTGAGTTTTGTTTTAAATCTACTTTGAAGTTTTTCACATGATTATCGTTTGTTTTACTAATAGGAATGTTTATACATTCATGATTGATTGATAGATTGTTTGGGTGGCCAACTAAATTGATTTGTTAATTGATCTAAAGCTAGTGAAAGTTAGGGGATAAGTAATCGTTTCTTTACTCTTACATAAGTAGTAAATACGAGACCTTGGAGGGGATTCGTGGAGCAATTATGTGTGAAAACAACGCTTAGAAAGTGGACCAAGCGAACTAGAGTTTAACTACTAGTACTAAACCTAAATTCATAAATCTTAATGCGTTTGGGGAATTACATCTTGTAAGCGAACCTCAAGGTGGTTCTTTTGAATAGAATCGATAACTAAGCGAGACTTGTTACTCGGTAAAATAAGGGATTTTGGGGTTAGCTAAGTGAACCTTCTATCCTACGGTTGGTGATAATCTGTGACTAATAAAAAGTGGAAAAGAACATAACTTGAATCATTGTTTTGCAACGAAGAAGGATTCCTTGATCTTGTCCTCTTATTGATTTCAACTTTATCTTTGAATTGCTTTGTTTATTTTCTTTGCTTTATAAAACAAAACCCCCCTTTTTGTGACAATTAAACAACTAAAAAACTCTTGCTCCTCGTGGGAACGAACTTAACTACCACCATATTACTTGTTAATTGAGTGGAAAAATATTCACTAATTTGTTGTGGTTACGACACGCATCACTGAGTGTTCTTGATCAATCACATAGTTCTTGAAAGTCGGATGAACCAATTCTAAACTTGTTTGGAAGTGTGGCAAATCGGTTTCAAGATTGTAAGTATGAAAGAGGACTTACATGAGTAAGGATGTCGACATACTTTGAAAATATGATAAAGCTTATCTTTAGTTGTTCAAAGTTATTCCTTAATAGCTAAAGGAAGAAAATCCCGGGATCCAAACATAAGTAAGTTAAGAATATTTTATTTAAGGTTTTTAATTTTATTTTAGGAAAACGAGAATTAGTAATGTGCATTTACTAGTTGCAGATTTTCCAAAGAGATTTTCGGTCATTATTTTGGACAGAAAACATTTCAGGAAATTATGGAAACTTAGAATTTGGAATTGCATATCTTGAGAATATTTTCGGTTTTTGAAATTCCTTGGTGTCCAAACTTCCTTGTCTATAAATACTTGAAGTTTGCATTTCTAGCAAACTAATCCTTCGTGACAGACAAACTTCCTCGGTGTGTTGTTCTTTGGTGAAGGCGTCTATTCGGAGAGGAGAGTAACCTAATTAGGCGAAATCTCTTCATTTGCTCGGGTTTAAAGTCTTCTTTGGGATTGAGAAGCTCTAGTTGCAAAATACTAGTTGGAGGGAAACTAGATAATTGCGGTTTATCTTGTGTTTTCGATTGATTTGATAAACTAATGGTGGTTGAACTTTGATTTCTCCTAGTTTGTTTATGCTTGAGAATCTTCTCTTCTGATATAAGATTCACTCAAACTAGATCGAAGTTTCGACGGGGATCTTTAGACTATTTGTAGATCTAAAGACTTCTTGTGATAATCCATTGTTAACAGACTTTGTTCTGTGCGTGATTGATCACAAGAGATTCAAGTTGTTGTGTACAGGTGTTTATTGAAGATATAAGAAGATTTGAAGACAAATAAGATATTGAAGATTTCTGATTTGGGGTTCATAATCTTTGGTGTGCACAATACTTGTTTGGTATAGAGGATCCAACTATAATCGGTTTATCCTTGTGGTAGATTGGATTGATTAGTTATGTAGATCGCGCATCTATACAATTCTTTGTGATTAAAAGTATTTATTGCAAAATCTTAACAATTACCTTTGGTAGTTGAGAATAAGATAGATATAAGAACCTGGCGAAGGAGTTTATTGAGATAAACAGAAGAGCCTTTGTCGAACTCACATCACTTGGTTGAAGAGAGTTGCTACCAAACAAATTTGTTGTTCCTTTACTGTTTGGAATACGAACCAAAGGAATTGTTCGTCGTGACTTATTCATAAGTTAGAGGCATGGGAATACAAACGAAACTAGGTGAACTATAGGTTTAGTTGCTTGGTCTCAACTATACGAAGTTAGTTTAATTTTGTATAGCGGCTTAATCCTGAGAGTATTCAATTCTGGACAAGATCTCGGGGCTTTTCTTCATTTGCGGTTTACTCGTTAACAAAATCTTGTTGTGTCTTTTATTTTTCTATTTCCGCAATTATAATTGTTTTTATTATAGTTAGAAGTAAAATACACAAACGTTAATTCCTATTTTGCTTGATAGTAATCCTATTGTGTTTGGTTAAGTCCGAACCTCTTATCAAGTAAACATACTTCGTTGTTGTATTGTCTCGATCTCGTATCCAAAGACGATCACACGAAGTGTGAACTGATTAGTTGATTGTCTCGACTCACTTTCGGAGAAAAGGACTTATAGGTAGGAAAAGTTTTTGCTTGAGGTATATTTGGGTTCCCTCGCCTTTTCAATTGGTATCAGAGCAGGAAAACACAAAAAGATCTAACAATCTGTGTTTGGTGCGATCCAACCTATAAGAATGAATCTAATAAGTGATTCAGTTAACGTTATGCAAGAGTATAACTACTCAAAGATTGAATATATTACTACTTCATTGACTCATAATCCAGGAGTTGTGAAAACATCTGTGTCCATCTCTGATGGAAAAGAAGATGCTGATAAAGAGTTGGTAAAACTCCTAAAAGCCTAGAAAATCTCTGTCGTCTAAAGTGGTGTTATTAAAAGACGAGAGAGACAAATCTTCTTAAACGGAGATCGAGATAAAGACATCCAACTGAATATCCACGGCTATAGAGAATATGGATCTTCTTGTCAAATTAGAAGCTCTTGGTAAAACTCTTTCTCAAGAAAAAGAGACACGTCTATGACTCGACGATGATCTTTGTTGTGATTTCTTCTGATGTTGAGGAAACTAAAAGTCCTTGCTCAACTTTTACAGATTGTAATAAAACCGGTTTAGTCACATCTGAAACAGATCAAGATGATGGTAGTTTGCCTAACTACATCAAGTCAGAAGAGGATAAGAAACCATCTTCTATAACTACGATAATCAAACGAAATCTTGTCGAAAGGCAACTTTGAACCGATTCCATGAAAGTGATCTTAAGGAATACAATTTTCAGTCACTTGACATGAAACTTATACTTCTTCAACATACGGTGGTAAAAATATTGAAGGAAGTTTCTTGTCTTAAAAAACTGAAAGACCATTCCTTAGTAGAAAGACAGATTATACCACTACCCTATAAGATCAACTCAAAAGAATCATAGGAAAGAGTTGATAATCTCTTCTGAAAAGGTTCCTCCTCACCCTTATTGAAACAATTCTTGTTTTGATGAAAAACGATTCCAGAAGAAATGGAAAGAGAGAATCTCTGCCAAAATAAACAATCAGGAATCTTCGATAATTGTTTCAGATAATCACACTGATGTGGATCATAAGGAAGTCCTTAGAATGAGAAAATCTTATGAAAATCTCATTGATAGAATTAAGAGGGGATTTATCTATCTGCGAAAATTCTCACGTCGACAGTTTCTCCACATGATCATATCTCTAGAGTTAGAAAAAATCATTGTCTTGGGAGAAATTTTTTTGGGCAGAAATTCAGAAGAGAAAACATGAACTATGTTTACGATATTCTTTGTAAGCTAGAAAAATCTTACTCCGTGCAACTTAGTTGTATCAAAATTGTGCATTCTCATCCTTTTCGAGCTCTTATTCATTGATGGGAAAGCCTGATAAATCTGGAGCACATTTGTTTGTGTAGTTGTTTATCAGAAAAGTTGTAACACTTTATGGATAGCTGCGAATCCATGGTTGTCTAAAAATTTTCATGTTTATCATGATCTTCCAAAAATAGGTTTTATTTGGAATTTCGAATTTTAATAAACTTTCCAGCTTGAGAAGTTCGGACAAAGGAAACGAAATATTTTCTTTAATATTTTCGGTTTCCCTTGATATCTTTCGGTCCAAAAGGTGTCTCTTTTTAAAGGAAACTATCTCTTGCCTGTATTCTGATACCCTGATCAATCCTTATATATATATATATATAGCAAGGCATGCCTCCAGTAACTCACGGTATCTCAAAGGCTAATAAGGAGGAAGCTCAAATGGTTAAAGATTGTCAAGGAATCAATAGAGGAAAGAAAGAGAAACATATCAAATATCATGTCCGATTATGATTCGGTAGTTAGGTTGGATCACAAGATGAGTCATGTCTTTGGCTTACAACCTACACGATCCAACCAAAACCAAGTGGATTCATTCTCTGTTAGTATGATTGAATATATCCAAGGTTTTGAAGAACTAAGAACCAATCTCATAATAACGGTTCGAAATCAGGACTGGCTCAAGAATACGATTGAGGAAACAAAAGCTGATATTTCTGACATGAAGATTCAAGTTGAAAAGCTTGAGAAACAGGAAGTGGTTGCAGACAAGTCCCTTGAGACATGCTTTAAAAGTATGAACACTAAAGAAACCTCAGTGAACAACAAGAGCACCACTAAAATTAAGTTATACGCTGTAATACTTAATCCAGGAAAATAGACATCAATTTTTGATTTCTTTCAATGATTGTATCAAGTCTATTATGAATAAAACTATTATGAATAAAATTATTTGATTTATAATTTTTCTTGTGATAGTTTTTGATTTACATAGCCCGTGCTTGAATGCTTTATGATTATTGCTATTAGAGCATATCTCGGTTAAACCCACCAAGCGTTGGTATGTCAAGTTTGGTTGTCATATTTTAGTGAACCAAAACTCATTTTAAGAGTCGCTTGATTATGTACTAGAGTCAACTTCATATAGGTTAGCTTGAAAGTATTGGGATATGAGACATTACAAGTATTACGAAGACTTTAAGAAGTGAAGAAGTAAGAAGCTACAACGACAAAATCATCCTTCCACTTGAGGTTAGTGATATTTGACTTGAAGTGTTTCATTCCCTAACGTATCTTTCAAGTCATGCATATTGAAAACGAAACTTGAAGCATGAACACTCTAGATAGACATAGTATTAAGGAATACAATATGAAGTTTATTGCTTAACCATTAAACTTTGTAGATAAGAATTCGACATAATCGTTTGAATGCTATTGTGATTATGTATGGGTATGAGGTGAGGATTTCATCCTAGGAAACAATGTTCTACATGTGTTTTAAGGAAGTAAGTTCATAAACTTGTTTATGAATCGAAAAGCAAATCGTCGGGCATTATTGGGATTGTTATTCATTGCATATCTTGTGAAACATCCAATATGTGTGATTTAGTATAACCGCTCATGACTTATTTGTGTTCTTGGTAAAACTATTCACAAAGGCGACTTATGTATTTGTATGACTTTTATTAGTGAAACTTAGATCTTAAGTAATCACCTGAGATGGTATGATCGAGTTTGTGTTTTGTTGAACCGAATCTGGGTAAAGGGGAACCGATCCTATGAAGAGGTGCAACACATCACAAAAGGGAATCGATCCTTGTATGAGGTGCAACAAGGTTTATAGCGAAAGGGGAACTGATCCTATAAACATGTGCAACACGTTTTTAGGCAAAGGGGAACCGATCTTATGGACATGCAACACATATAAGTTAGATACCATATATATGGGGGAACCGATCCTAGTACCTAGTCAACCGAATTTTGGAAAGCTAGTGTGACTATGCACAAGTACTCACATGGAGGTAGGGCCGTTAAACCCATGATTTGTGATTGAGTCTTTCTTAATCAATCGCATAGTTCTTGAAAATCGGATGAACCAATTCTAAACTTGTTTGGAAGTGTGGCAAATCGGTTTCAAGGTTGTAAGTATGAAAGAGGACTTACAAAGTAAGGATGTCGGCATACTTTGAACACGATGCGAATAATGTTTATATTTTATTGTTCAAAGTTATTCCTTAATAGCTACATGAACAACATCCCAAGATCGAAATAAATAAGTTAAGAATCTTTTATTTAAGGTTGTTAATTTTATTTTAGGAAAATCGAATTAGTAATGTGCATTTACTAGTTGAGATTTTCCGAGAGATTTTCAATCATTATTTTGGATGAGAGCATTTCCGGGAATTATGAAAACCGAATTTGGAATGTATTGAATATCTTTGAGAATATTTTCGGTTTTGGAAATTCCTTGGTGTCCAAACTTCATTGTCTATAAATACTTGAAGTTTTCATTTCTAGCAAACTAATCCTTCATGACAAACAAACTTCCTCGGTTGTGTTGTTCTTGGTGTAGCCGCCTATTCGAGAGGAGAGTAACCTAATTAGGCGAAATCTCTTACGACCGCTCAGTTTAAAGTCTTCTTTGGGATTGAGAAGCTCTATGAGTACCGTTGGTAGGAAACTAGATAATTGCGGTTTATCTTTTGTTTTCGATTGATTAGCTTGACTAACGGTGGTTGAATTTTGATTGTGTAGTAGCAGGATTTCCCACACTACACCCCTTACTCGATTTTGCCTAATTAATCCATTAGAAGATGAAAGATCAAGAACATTTATTGATTGAATTCATGAAGTGTTTACACAGGAAAATAGAATTACACTTAGAAATTAAAAGACTCTTAAACTTTCTCTCTCCTAATGACTTGCCTAACAATTCTAAAAAGATCTCTCCCTTTACAGACTGACTCGACCCTTTATATAGGGTAATACATAGTGGATGACAGCTAAGCTATCCTTTATTTTCGGGAATGTCTCGCGAAGTGTCGCCAGTGTACAACTATTCAATCTCGCGACACTTCTTATCCCTCGCCAGGTTTCATGTCTTTCAGCTATTTTGTGTGTCGTTATTTCCCATCGCGTCGTTTATTTTAGCTTCCTGCGACTCCCTCGCGGTACCGTCGTTTATTGATCCCGCGAGCCCTATGCATTGCGATATTATGATCCTACATCTTGCCTCTTTTTCCTTGAATATTGCTTGAAGAGCGATCTTTAAGGAAAAATCTGTTGTTGTAGTGATCTTTGGTTTTTGTTGATGAAGGAATGAGCGGAAGAATCTTTGTACTTGAAAAGTACGTACTTGCCTCTATTCTTTTGCGAAGTTAAGCTCCTATATTCGAAGTGTCGTTTCTTGCCTCATGTGTTACTGAGAGAATAATTGAGTTCGCAATCTCTTCTCGCCTATTAGGAAATATCTTTGTATATTTGAATTTCTGCTAAAGTTCTTTTCGTCAAGCTTCCTTGGATTTAGGTAGTGACCGTTTACACGTGTCTATATTTACCTCTTTTACGGTGCATTTAATGTTATCCGGTCATAATATTTTTCTCATCTATTTATAGGAGCATCCCCTGTGAAGAATTTTCCTTTTCCTTTTCATCTTCTTCATCGCCTGCAAGTGCTCTTCTTCTTCATCGTTGCAAGTGTTTGCTTATTCTGTCTCTTACTGTCTTCTTCACCACTTTAGCTATGACGTCCAGGTTTGTTAACTTTGCCATATCGGCTGATTTTGTTGTTGGTCAGATTTGAGATTAACTTTCTTTGTTGAAATCACACTTGGTATGATTAACTTTGTAGTTCTTTTTTACGCCATTGTTGTTTAGCAAGAACCAACCCGAGAACTAGGTTTAACGTGAAGGATCCTCTTCTTTCTTTGGGCTCGCCATCGAAATCTACTTTGCAACAAGAACCCCTCGCACAACCAAAGTCCACTTCGCGAGCAAAATCTATGGCTTCAAAAAGACAGTCTGCGAGCGACAAGGTATTCAAGAAACATTTATATATATATTTTTTTTTTTTTTTTTTTTTTTTTTTTTATCAACAATACATTGTTGCCTCTGCTTTTTATTTAATTTGTCATTCGCAGGATGATAAAACTATTGGTCATATTCCCAAAAAGCCCATTTACTCCAAAACCTGTTACTCCCAACGTCCCATTTCCTTCATTCACACCTTCATCTCCTGCTGCGAAATCTTCGCAAGATAACTTTGTGCCCCCTTCCTCTGGTACTACTTCCAACGACAATATTTCTATGCCTCAACTCCTCATAGATCAAGTTCCTTATAACTGTCCTACTACAAACGATCTTATACCTCCTCCTGCTATCAATATCCCTGCTATTTCTCCAATCACTTCTCTCCCTGAAACTTCTTCTTCTCCTGCGGCCCCTTTGACAAAGGGTCATTCGTCTCCTTTGATTGAGCAAATTCCTCTAACGGCAGAGAAAATTTGGAGGGGATAGATTTGGCCTTTAAGGTTCTTTCAGATCTCGTGAATGATGCCAAAAAGACTTCTGCTGATCTGTCAAATCCAACGTCTGCGAGATTTTAAGCAAACACCTTGGTTACGATAAGGTCTCGCAAGCATCTTTAGTTCAAGAGATTAATAAGTTGAAGGATGATCTCCAAGTTATGACCTTGAAGTGCAATAGTTTTCACCTTGAAAATCGAGAAATTTCACAACCTCTCATTTGGATCGTGACAATCTTTTCAGAAAAAATGAGGAGTTAAAAGGTATAGTCTCGCAACTCCCTCCCCTTTCTTTTTTTTTTTTTTTTTTTACAACTCAAACTCTTGTTCGCCCTCCAAGCATTAAACCAGAAACGAATAATGGAGATATATCAGATGGAGTCCATTGTTGAAGAAGTTCGAGTTGAGAGAGATGGTTGGATGGAGCAATATAATCTCCTAGATAATCTTCATACTTATGCAGCTGATCAAATAAATAATTTGTCGAAAGAGAATTTTGATTTATCGCAAAAGCAAGACTTGTTAAGTAATGATTTATCTCGCCTCTCTTATGCTTTGACTAAATCGATTTGGGTTGCAAACTTTATCAGATGAGAATCGAACTCTTTCGCAAGAGAAACGTTCTTTGTTGAATAAGGTGGCGAACTATTCGCGTGATATGATGCTTGTCAAAAGTTATGTGAAGAACACGAACAAGTTAAACATATTTTGAAAAACCAACTTGAAGAAATTACTGCCGAGAGAGATAAACTTATTCAAGGTAGAATAACGTTGAGTGTAAAAGCGAAGCAATTTCAAGAACAATGTATCAATTTAGAAAAATCCAACTCTACTCTGGCGAATGAGAACTCCATACTTGTTTCCAATGAAAAGAATTTGCGATCTCGACTGAAAGGTTTAGTGGGAGATTCATTTGATGATGTTATGGACCGCTTGGGGAATAATTTCGCAGCATTAATTCAACATCTTTCTTCTCAAAAGGAAGGTAGTCAAATCATTTGACTATCTTAATTTATGTGTTTATTCCATGAATGCTTTACTTCCCTGAAAATGCCAATAATGTTCGATAAGAAATTTCTCTGATCTTGTGTATTTGTTATGCGAGACTACGAGAAAGCTTCGCTCCACCATTTCCACCCTCAGTCTCGATTATTCTAAAATTCATGAGGAAAATGGACTACTCTCCTCGCATCTTGCTCGTTCTCGCGGCCGTGCGGAGCGAAGATTTGATTATATGTCTTCTTTAAAAGACATAGATAGTAAGAATCATCAAAGGCGTTGCTTCGTCAATTCTCTCTCAAGGCTGAAGTCCTTGTGAATGACATTTTGTTGTCTAACTCCCTTGCTCCTATACATGTTGATCCTTTGGAAGTAAGTGATGATGAAGTCCCTGATTCTCCTGATAGTGATTATGACTATGAAAGCGGCGAAGATGTCGCTAATACTGAAGTTATCGACAAAGATCGTGAAAAGTTTTCGATGAGAATCCACCCATTTAAGCGAGAATAAAGATCTTTGAAAATATTTCGAAGAACGTCCATTGGTAGCGAAGGTGAAGGCGAGAAAGTAATTGGTGAAGACGATAAAATTGATGTAGAGAATTAGTTTGTTTGATACCTCTTGCTACAACTGTCTGTTTGTTTTGAAAGATTAAATCCCTTGTTGGATAATCCTCTTATTTTCTTCTTCTTAATTATGACTATAATCTACTTAAGCTATATATTTTTGATATTATTTTTACTCGGTCATCATCATCTTTGCATTGTATTCTTCTTTGATGTTGAATTTTGTATCGCGACGAGTCGTGAGCATCTCCATGAGTGAAGAAACCTACTTTTCTCGTCTTATCGTTTCGGTAGTCTTTATTTTATCTCTTCTTGTGGCGACAAGGTCATGACCGCCTTTACATTTTCATGCAATGGCTCATTGACCTTGCCTTATCAATTTTGTGTGGTCTTAGAGTTAGACCTCCTAATTAGAGGTCTTTCTGCCACCTTTTATGGCGACAAAATCGCGGGGACGTCCTTACACTTGCATGTAAAGACCCATTGATCTTGTCTTATCATTTTCCAAGTATTTTTGCCTCTGCAGGATGTTTTAGTTGCGACAATATGACAGGCCTAGATATCCTTGCGAACATAAAGTCCCATGACATTGACGTCCTGCGACGAAATCGCGGGGACGTCCGTACACTTTCGTGTAAAGACCCATTGATCTCGCCTTACCCTCGCGTTAGTATTATTGCCTCTGCCGGGGATCATTGCACAAATATGACAAGCCTAAGTCTCCTTGCGAAAACAAAGCCTCATGACATTTGCGTCTGTTTTGACACCCCCTAATGGAGAGCGTCGCCCTTATCATCTCCCCGGTTGCCCCTTCAAGGAGGCGAAACATCGGCCATACAAGACTAGCTCCTCCCATCCGGTCTTAACAACAACCGGTTGTTTTCGTGCCTCTTATCCCTTATACCTATAGGGTTTATGGTTACGAGACTGCACCCTAAGTGGAGTTTTCTTCGGGCGAGTGCAACGCATGCCAAGACTTGCCAAGAATGGCCGGGGTAGGTTCATCCATCCCGGGCACTGCGGCTCAACCAGGTGTACCTCGGCGCCTTGAGCATACTGACTCCTAAGAAGAGACCCTCGGTCGCCCAACCAGGGTATAACCTACATATATAGTTGGGAATCCAAGGTACCTCTTCCGGATAGGCTTCCATGAGCCCCAAATTTCCATGACTCAGGCTTCAGGAGCGGTGTAACCTTCCCCCTGAGCCATGTCGAGAGATACCCCTTATATGACGCACTTTAGGTCTTACATTTGCCTCTTACGAAATGTTATTCGCGAACTAGGGTGTACGCCATAAAGGTTCGTCCCATTCATTCATTCTTTTTAATCATTCTTCATCATTTGCTATTTTATCTGCGAGATACTCGCCAATTTGTTCATTTAATCATTCCTTATCTCTTGTTATTTTGTTAAGTCATGCATGACTTTTTTGTTATTCTTTTCGCGAGATCTTCGCGGATTTTTTTCTGTATTTTACTGAATGTCGCAAATATCTGGCGAAGAATTACTTCATCTTGATTCCTTTCTCCTCTCCCATTATCACGGGTAATATTTCTTTAGATATAACCTATTCCATGGTCTATCAATTTTGTCCCACATTTCTTCCTTGGGTCCATCAATCTATATGCCCCTGTACCAACTACCTCTTTGATGATATAAGGTCCATCCCATTTTCTACTTGACTTGCCTCCGTTTTCACGTTGATATATTGGGGTTTTCGCATGACACCAAGTCGCCAGGTTGGAACTCACGTATTTTTACACGCTTGTTATATTCTCTAGCTAGTCTTCGCTGATAATTCTCCATGTGTCGCAAGGCTTTTTCTCGTTTTCTTCCAATTCATCCAACTTGATTAGAATATTGCTGCGCTGAGATTTTCTCCCAGGACCTCTTTTTTGGTTGTCGGAATCACGACCTCTGTTGGGAGTCTTGCTTGACTCCATAAGTTAGGCAAAAGGGGACATTCTGTGGCTTCTCTTCTAGTTGTATTATAGGCCCATCTTGCATTTGGTACTTGTTGCACCATCCTTTGTTGTGTCCTTCCAACTTTTTCTTCAATATATCGGCAATTGTTTTGTTTGTTGCCTCAGCAGCCATTAGCTTGTGGATATAATGGAGTCGATTTTCCACATTTTATCGAAATGCATTGAGCAGACAACTCTATATTTTGCCCTTCAAGCTGCTTCCCATTATCGGATACCAATTGCGCGAGGATCCCAAATCGCATATGATATTTTCGAATATGAAAGTAAAAACATCCTTATCACGAATGTCTTTGGACCGCTTTCACCTCTGCCCATTTTGTGAAATAATCCGTTGCGACAATTAAATATCTCCTTTGTCCAGTTCCTGGTAAAAATGGTCCCACAATATCTAAACCCCATTTTCCAAAAGGCCACACACTTTTTGAAGAATTTAACGTGCTCTGGTGCATGTATCTTCTTCCGAGTGTCTTTGACAATCTTAGCAGCGTACGGCTATTGCTCTCGCGTCCTCATGCATATATGGCCAATAATATCCTTGCGTCTTTGCTTTATATGCCAAAGATCTTCGCTATGATTTAGGCATCTCCACTATGCAGCATCTTCAATATGGTTTCTCCTTCTTTCCTTGTTAGACATCGAAGTGAAGGTCCATCAAAGAACGTAGATAAAGCACGCCATCTCGCAATTCATAATTTGTTGCCGGCTCTTTAACTTGTGTGCTTCCAATCTATTTCTTGGTACCTCGCCTTTCATTAAGTACGCGTGAAGTTCTACTCTCCAATCTTCCTGCGGCCTTGCATTTCATCTACCACCATCATTATATCTGCTTCTTGTCCCTCCTCTTTATTAATTGATGGCGCTAGTAACGTTTGTATTTTGATATTCCTCGTGAGTTGGGTCTATCATCATACTTGATATAAAGGCAAAAGCGTCTGCGAGCCTATTATCTCTCCTTGATATGTGTCTCCATTTGAGGTGTCTGTCTTGTGACACTTCCAAGCTTTGTATTTCGTAGGGATGGATCATTTGTAGCATACTTCATTATCGACGGATTGCCAATTGCGAGTCCTTGGTAATCCTCACATTCTCAATTTCATTTCTATTGCAAATTTTAAAGCATGTATTATAGCTTCATACTCCGTTTCATTATTAGTAGACTCAAATTCTAATCTAAAAGCAAAAGCTAATTTATTGCCTTCTGGAGAAATCACAACAATTCCTACTCCTTTACCTTCTCCATTGGATGATCCATCCACTAATATTTCCCAGATTTGGCTCAGTTAACAAATCTTTTGGATCTCCATGCTCTTCTTCTACATCCATCATTTCATCTACTGCTTCCTCTTCTTCCAAAGGAAATTCCTTGAGAAAATCTGCGACAACTTTGTGATTTGGTTGAAGATAATATTTCATATTTGAGTTTATAATGACTTATTTGAGCGTTCCATCTTTCAACTCTTCTGATCTTTTTGAATTTTTCATTCTGACTCGATTGGTACCTTCGTCACCACTCTAATAATATGTGCTTGAAAATATATGCGAAGTTTAAAACGCATAGACTAACGCCAGGGATTAACTTTTCAATCTTCGAATAATTTCTTTCGGCAGCGTTAAAAGTTTTTTGATATAATAAATTGGTTTTTCTACTCCTGCGTCCACTCGCGGTAAAAGCGCACTTAAGGCATGCGAAGTCGTCGCGAGGTATATTAATAATTCCTCTCCTGGTTCTCATCCTCGCATAATAGATATATCCATTAAATGCTCTTTGATCCCTTGTAAAGCCTTTTCGCATTCATCCGTCCATTTAAATTTCGATCCTTTTTCAGAACCTTTGAAAAAGTGTTTACATTATCAGGATATTGTGAAATGAACCTTCTAGCGATGCTAGTAACCCATTAAACTTTTGAACATCCTTTTTGTCGCGAGTGTCGGCATATCGCGAATAGCTTTTACTTTCTCGGGTCAACATGTATTCCTTCTTTTGATATAATATAACCCAAGAACTTCCTGACGCGACTCAGAAGGTACATTTTTGGATTGACTTTGATGTTGAAACGCCTCATTTGTTCAAAAATTTCTCTCAAGTCTTGCACGTGATCTTACGCCTTTTTACTTTTCACTAGCATGTCATCTACGTATACCTCTAGTGTCTTTGTATCCTCTCTCTGAATACATTTTCTACCATCCTTTGATACGTTGCTCCGGCATTTCGCAAACCAAACGGCATTTTAGTATAACAGTATAATCCTCTTGGAGGCGAAGAAAGCGATTGTGTTCTTGGTCTTCCTCGGCGAGAGGAATTTGATTGTAACCTTTGTATCCAGTCCCGGCGATGATACTCTTTCATTCCCGGCCGCCGATTCGACTAGCTGTGGGATGTGCAGTAATGGAAAGCTGTCTTTAGGGCAAGCTTTATTTAAATCGGTGAAATCAATGCAAATCCTTATTCCCTTGTTCTTCTTTGGAACTATAACCATATTAAGCTATCCACTCGGGGTATTTTGCTTGTCTAATAATTCTGCGTCCAGCATCTTCTGCAGATTCTTCTTCTATCTCGAGGGTGATATCTTTGTTGCTATCTTCCTAATTCTTTGCTTAAATGGCTTCACATTTTTATCAATTTCTAACTTGTGACGGTGATCGACGGATCTATACCGGGCATTTCATCCATATCCCACGCGAAGATGTCTTTATAGTCTCGCATGAGATCGACAGTTCTTTTCTCTTCATCTGCTTCCATGCTAGTTCCAATCTTTAGCATCTTGGGATTTTCCTTAGTTCCAATATTCACTTCTTTGGTTTGTTACTGCATGACGTAACTGGCCTTCGGTTCTCCCATAGGGGTTGGTCCTTTTGGTTCTTTCGCAAGATCATCTTCTTCTCCCGAGATTTCGCCAGGTATGCCTTTTCCTTCCTTTGCTCTTATCATGTAAACTCTGAATTCTTCTTCTTTCTTAGTTACCTTCGCCATCTTTTTGCGGTATTTTGATATGTTCTTTCGCTTGTTTATTTGTTCCTCGCAACATTTTACTTCATTTTGATAATATATTCTTCCTTTGAAAGGCGTCCCCTCTGATCTCGCTGATTCCAGTTGGTGTAGGGAATTTGATACGTTGATGAAGCGTCGACGCCACAGCTTTTATTGCATGTACCCATGGTCTTCCTAGCAACATGTTGTATGGTGATTCCATATCCACCACACTCAATGTCACAATGTTTCAATTCCTCCTAACGGAATACGTATTTTTATCTCCCTTTAACTTTTGTTATGGATTTACCAAAACCTTGAATATTATATGCGCGAAAATCATATCTTCATCTTTATATCCCATCTTTTTGTAAGCGTGATAGAACATGATGTTTACCAGACTCCCTGTATCAATTAAAACTCCATTCATCATCCATGTTTTCATCGTATTCTCCGATTTCTCTCCTTCCTTATACACGTTTATTGCAATCACCAGTGGAGACATGTGATCCAAGTTTTCTTTTGATATTTCCTCCGCCGTGAATGTTAGCTCTTGCTTTTCCCAATCTTTCAAAGGTGACATTATTTCTCGATCTGTAATCTTCTTTCCTTCAAAATCTCGTTTGTGTATCCTTCCTCTGATATTTTCATGAAATTCGTTAACCATTACTCTCCATACCTGTCTTTGTATGCCATATCTTTTTCTCTGCTTCATCAGTTCTAAGAGTTTCCTTTTTCATTTCTTGATCTAAACAACTTTAGTTGCGATTTTCTTTCTAAACCAACAAGATTAGGTCCCTGTTTCTAGCGCATATGTAGTAGCGGGATTTCCCACACTACACACCCCTTACTCGATTTTGCCTAATTAATCCATTAGAAGATGAAAGATCAAGAACATTTATTGATTGAATTCATGAAGTGTTTACACGGGAAAATAGAATTACACTTAGAAATTAAAAGACTCTTAAACTTTCTCTCTCCTAATGACTTGCCTAGCAATTCTAAAAGATCTCTCCTTTTCTGGTCGACTCGACCCTTTATATAGGGTAATACATAGTGGATGACAGCTAAGCTATCCTTTATTTTCGAGAATGTCTCGCGAAGTGTCGCCGATATACAACTATTCAATCTCGCGACGCTTCTTATCCCTCGCGGTTTCATGTCTTTCGGCTATTTTTGTGTCGTTATTTCCCATCGCGTCGTTTATTTTAGCTTCCTGACTCCCTCGCGGTGGCTGTCGTTTATTGATCCATGAGCCCTATGCATTGCGATATTATGATCCTACAGAGTTGCACCTAGTTTGTTTATGATTGAGAATCATCTCTTCCGATATAAGATTCACTCAAACTAGATCGAAGTTTCGACCGAGATCTTTAGACTGTTGTTAGTGCTAAAGACGATCTTGTGATAATCCATTGTTATGAGACTCCATTCTGCGTGATTGATCACAAGAGATTCATTTTTTGTGCGCAGGTGTTTATTGAAGATTTAAGAAGATTTGAAGACAAATAAGATATTGAAGATTTCTGATTTGGGGTTCATAATCTTTGGTGTGCACAATACTTGTTTCGGTATAAGAGGATCCAACTATAATCAGTTTATCCTTGTGGTAGATTGGATTGATTAGTTGTGTAGATCGGCATCAATACAATTCTTTGTGATTAAAAGTATTTATTGCAAAATCTTAACGATTACTTTGGTAATTGAGAATAAGATAATTCTAAGAACTGACGAAGGAGTTTATGTTAAGATAAACAGATGAGCCTTTGTCTAACTCACATCACTTGGTTGAAGAGACTTGATACCAAGCATTTGTTGTTCCTTTCTTGTTTGGAATACAAACCAAAGGAATTGTTCCAAGTACGTGACTTATTCATAAGTTGGAGGCTTGGGAATACAGACAGTAACTAGGTGAACTATAGGTTTAGTTGCTTGGTCTCAGCTATACGAAGTTAGGTTTAATTTTGTGTAAGCGGCTTAATCCCGAGAGTATTCAATCTGGACAAGGTCCCCGGGTTTTTCCGCATTTGCGGTTTCCTCGTTAACAAAATCTTGCTATGTCATTTACTTTATATTTTCGCATTATAATTATTTTATTATAATTAAAGTAAATTCTTGTTGATGGTGGTTTTTAGTCTAGGCGAAAATTGTAAAAGTCTATCTATCTGACCTGACATCGGAAGTAATAGACCTTGATATGTCTATATTCCGCAAGGAATTTGAAGAATATATCAAAATCTGATGAGTGCCTATGCCGCTCTTCATATTATATTGAAACTCAAGCTCCTAGATGAATTGTTCACTAGTATAGAGCCTAATGAGTATTTAAGCTCCTAGTTGCATTATTCACTAATGAAATGGAGCCATTTAAAAGTGTTGAGTGCCTAAGCCTCTTCGCTCAATATATTTATGTGTATAAAATTTACTCGAGAATGGTGCATGTAGCAACAATCCCAAATATTCTATAAATTTTATCTTGCTTGACATTATTCACTAATGCATAGTCTTCCTAGTGTTTTCCCATGCTATATTTCCCAGTAGAAATCTCAATATTGGCATGACATGACGATTAATGTTCACTCGCAATGAGTAGCATGAATCTCCGAAGTGTCGAGATTGAGACCTGCATGAAAACACTCACATAAGGCTACACCACCCTTTGACGAAGAGATCGGCGCGTTCGCACACCTTTTAATTAAAAGTTGGTGCGATCGAACGCGTTAAAATCCTTAAGGAAAATCTGGACTGTTCACATCGGGATCAAAAAATAATCACGGCCACACGATTTGGCCGCGTGTTTCAACAAGCGTAGACCACTCATAGGCAATTAGGCAATCACCGTAGTGACCACCGGCGGGCCCACTAATGCCCTAGTTGACCGAGTCTTATTCAATTAACTCCCAAACGCTCCGAACGTCAACTCTAAGATGGGTGTTCGCGCAAGCTCAAACTAGCTAAGACCGTTAAAAAGGGTCTTAAATACATCGTGACCGTCCAACTTTGCCAGCCTTGTTGGACGGCTGAGATCTTCCCTGGAACGATCAAGAAGGTGCTGGCGCACTCACCGGCGTACCAACTTCATTCCTACTCGATCGACTTGCTTGTAGCAAGTCCAGAGGATACCAAATCTCTTGCCCAAACCAGGGAAAACGCGTTTATTCTAAAACCCTAAATTCGAGTTGCGGCAGTATATAACTATAGCAAATCAATCATGACCATCCAACTTAGCTAGCCTAATTGGACGAATTAGATCGTGTTTCAGCCGATCGAAGAGGTGTCAGTGCGTTCACTTCAGGCCTAATATTATTCCCGACCAGTCGACTTGCTCATGGGAAATCAATAGCACACGATTCGTTCGATTGAACTAGAGTGAACGCGGCTGCATTGAAACCCTAGTTTGTGTTTCTGCAAAGGAGTTACTGTCGCAAATTTATTATGATCGCTCATCTTCGCCGGCCCAAACGGAGGGCTTAGATCTAATTCTAGGCGATCTAGGAGATATGACACATCCCGTTTTCATGCATGGTCAATTGACTGCTTCAAATTAGCGCCCAGCGCTCACGTTCGATTAGTCGAACTATGGTTGGCCATACGGTTTACAAACCCTAATTTGAATCAACGATGACAAACATCCGCCGCAGACCATCTCGTCCGTCCAACCTTCACTAGATTGGTTGGACGGCTTGGATCAAACACTAGGGAGATCGATGAGGTATCTCCATGATCATCAAGAACTTCTCCTTCACAGGAGCGATCGACAAGGAATGGCTTGTCCCTAGAGCTACTCAAACGACCACCCAAAGGTGGTAGATCATATTACCTCCTTTAAGACGCTTATCCGCGACTTATTCAATCAAGCTCTAAAATAACGATGCTTCATACACATCGGTTAATTTGAGCTTCTTAAATGCGATGCTTCACATACATCAAATACATGCGATATTTTATGTTCGGCCTCATAAACAACTTAGTTGTTTAACCTAATAGCACCATATGCTATTATCCGCGGAAAGTCCACGACTTGACCCACTCATTCGAGACATCAAACATGTCACAAGCTGGGGGATGCTCACTGGGTATTGGTGCAGCGGTTTACAAACGTGCGGCGTGCAACGCGCCCATTACGAGAAAGTGTCGGGAAAGGCGGACGATTAACGGTAATGGGAGTAGTGGGCGAACGTGTGGTCAGTCTTCCCTCATAATAGGAAAACGATGATCACTACCTTCCGCACAACCCCACTTCTCCACTACTTTACTTTCTCCACTTCCTAAGAGATCAGGGTGCGCTCAATGGCTTGTATAAATAGGTTTTCAATCTATTTCGAAAAGGGGGAACATAAGTGTTATCAACACAAGTAGCCAGAAACCATTTTCTGATACGCAAGTCATAAAACATCCACACCTTCAACACTCTGATCTCAAACACCTTCTCCGCTTCCCTCCCTAAGATCAACCCTTCTCCTTCACCTTGTGACCGAATTGAATCTGGAACAACAATTTCTTGGTTTAGGACAGAGTCTTACAGATTGATCTCTCGAACCTAAAAGCATTCTCGTGCAGTGCATTTGTTTAGGGTTTGAATTCGTTTCTCATCAACACACCCCAAATTACCAAAAACAGCAGAATCAGTTTTTACCCCAAAACAACTGGCGACCACAGTGGGAGATTGATCTCTCGGTTGCAAAAAAAAAAAAAAGAAAGCATTTTCCCTATCCCATTTTCAATTTCCTAAATTTATCAATATGGTTGATCTTAGGAATGGTTCAGAAACCCTCAATCCTAATTTTACTTCTCCCAGCACTGACAATACTTCACATGTTATTCATGAATCCGTTCTTTCATTCAAAACCCTTGTCGAGGCTATGGAGTCTCAATATTTAACAATTATTCATGATTTGACGAAAATCCTGAATGATATTGTCAGGAATCAAGCTACTATTGTCAAGACGCAGGACCGAGTATTTGCGCTCTTGAAAGTCCTCACGGATCAACTATCAAAGGAACCAACACGCATTCATTTTGAAGGAAACGCCACCAACAATCCATTTTGGATCAATACTGATGGTAGTAGTCTTTCTTCCAAGATTCATATTCCTATTCCTGGTGAGGAAGATGAAGCCTATGATCGTGTTGAATGGAAAAGTAGCCACCAACCTAACTTTTCTGCTCATGAAGATCGAGAGATGCTTCCTCAAACTCAGAAAGAAGACTCTTGGGATTTAGCACGTTCTCATCAGAGTCCTCGCAATGAAAAGGTAATTTCATTATGTGCGTTCTTCCTGTAAAGTATCAATTCCCATATTGCATCAGAAGCTGCTAAGAGATCCATTCTTTGCTTTACTCAGTCGATCCGAACCTTCCCAGAATGAAGAAACTCGTAAAGATGTTCAGGAAAGCAGGTGTCCTTCCAATAAAAGACCCAACCTCCAATTAATCACTAGTGAGGGTGGAAAGAGAAATCCTCCGGGGAACAACTATCAACAATCTAGCGTCAGACTCCATTTCACATAGGTCAAATGAGACTCTATCATTCCCAGTTTTCCCTTTCCAATAGAAGAGGTGATTGAACTCTTGGAGGTCTGCGGATACAAGATGACGATCATCAAGCTACCTCGTGTCAAATGTCCTCCAACTAAATAAGAAATGGAAGATCCCAAGTACCGCGCTTCCATAGGTTTTTTAATCATCCTACAAGTGACTGTAACAAATTGAAGCACATCTTCCAGGAGAAGATCGATTCAGGGGAACTTCAACTAGGCACTGAAGGAGTATCCAAATACCATCCTCCTATTAGAAGTTGTTGCATGGTTTCTGGGGACTCCGTCTACAAAACTGTGCAGTCAACCTTGGAACATGTGTGTGAAATTCTCTATTTCTCCAAGGCACAACGTCAAGATATCTTTCTTTGCTCTAAATTGTGTTGTATCGGGGAAAGCGACTACCTTCGATCAATGAAGCCGCCCCGAGTGCCTAAATCTCTTCGAAGACATGATTGGCATAAGCGGTGGGGACTCTTAACCTTTGCTTATATTAGAGATGTCGAGTTGGGAAAAGCGTTGATTAATGCGGGGACTACGAAGGGAAGTCCGGTAGCGTCATACCGTATATCCAGAGGTTAAAACGCACGAGTAAGTCCTCTCGAACAACCTCGTTGCATAGTCTCGTTAATCCTCATCTCATCAAGAACTGGGGACTTGATCCGATCGTCAACCCAATCTGCGACTAGGCGATGTGAAGAGGAAGCTGGTCCCTATCAATATTTTATCAAATGTTTATAAGAAGTCTCTATCGAGGATAAGAGGTACAGAGGTCAAGTAGCGTGGAGCCTTACTTAGTTTCTGAAATTAAACAAGGTGACTATTGCAAACTCCTTGGTACTGCGACAACCGGGAGGAGTAGCAATACACACTAGATAGCTCCCATCGTTCTGAAACATTATATTGCCATTTCCCTAGTATTTCCCTTGTTTTCATACAATACTTACAATTCATCCAAAATGTTTTCACCAACTTGCATTCATAGTATAAGATTTCGGTGAAACACCATTTCTTTCTACAAACAAAACCTCTATTCTTCAAGAGCAAATTCACCATTTCAAAACCAAATCAAACTACAAAGGAACGTCTCGTCTTTCCAAAACACCTAAAGGAAACGTCCTCGGGAAGGAAATAAAGGCATTCAAGGGAAATCATTCAAGCAACATTTCATATTTTTTAGAGAAAACACTTTTTATACCCCGAAGAGTAGCCTGCTTCAACTTCAACTCCTGAGACAGTTTCTCAATTTCCGATTTATGATTAATGAGATTCATGGAAGGAATCCTATCCATTTATGTTCGCAAATTTCGGATTTTGGAAATTTCTTCACATAACCAGGAAACATTAAATCCGAAGTCTACACACATGTCTTGAGGATACTTCCGATATTTGATGACTCATTCAGAAGCATCATGCCTGATCATACTACACATTTGGTCATAGAAATGTGACCATACTTCTTCAATATTCGGGCGTACAATTCAGCATACTTCGCTGACACGTTGAACCCCCCAATTAACACGTGATTTACATGAGGGAATCAAATTGAGGGTCGAGGGTGCAGTCACATTCTCAAAATTGCCTGGTCGCCTCCATTACCTCTCGGTTCTTCCCCGCAACGTCATCCAGGATACATGTAAATCCAACAAGGGCGTTCATCTTCTCAAAGCATTAAAACTACGAAAGAAGTTGAGCAAGATTAGTTCAAAGCTATCCAGATAATTCTGCCAGTCAAACAGAGCAAAACATGTACATTCACGTATATCAGAAGAATTGGAGATCACTGTAGCTGCTCGAGCGCCACCTGCAATCCTCTCTGACAGAACCTATTTCCCCTTGGGACTGCCTCCACCTTTCCTAGAGGATACCACTCATACGCCCACCGAACAACTTAAAGTCAAGGCCTCTTGCAATCGAGCACAACGAAGTTCGGAAAATTTTGAAATTTACGGGAGAGGCTGCACACAGAAATTACACATTCCAGAGAAGATCGATAGTACAACTTCTACACCCTCTCGGTCCACGAAGAAGAATAGTCACGTGATTAAGACGAGTCTTAACAATCGTATAGGACACTTCGAAGAATTCATCATCCATATTGGGCGTGTCTTTGGAATCATTAATTCCCCTTGGCTTAGTAGCGGAAATATCCCAGTTGCTTTGTTCTTGTTGATACTTGCTCTACCATTGCTAACAAAGAAAGTCAATCACATCGAATTAAACGTGGATATTGGGCTCACATTAAGAATACGAAGACGAGATGGACTTACCTTGTTGTTGTTTGGTGTACATGAAGATGGCTGGGTCTTGATGTTCGTGCAAAACAGGAAAAAGCATAAGCTCCCTTTACACCCGACGAAATTTTAAAGCCGGAAAGGGTTTTTTCCTCTCGCTCATACGAACGGGGATTCAGAAAATCTAGTTGAGCTCCAAATACTTGACCGGACAAGCGATATACCTCTGGTAACATCTATCTACTCCATCTTATTGGGTTTGTTTTTCGTCTGTCACCATCTAGTGCTTACCCCGCAAAAATGTCACTGTTACGTGCTAAGCATGGCACTTAATGTTGATGGTGGTTTTTAGTTTAGGACGAAAATTGTAAAAGTCTCATCTACCCCGACCCGACATCGGAAGTAATAGAACTTGATATGTCTATATTCCGCAAGGAATTTGAAGAATATATCAAAATATGATGAGCGCCTATGCCGCTCTTCATATTGTATTGAAACTCAAGCTCCTAGATGAATTTTTCACTATTATAGAGCCTAATGAGTATTTAAGCTCCTAGTTGCATTATTCACTAATGAAATGGAGCCATTTAAAAGTGTTGAGTGCCTAAGCCTCTTCGCTCATATATGTATTGAGCAGTTCAATATATTTATGTATATAAAATTTACTCAGAATGGTGCATGTAGCAACAATCCCAAATATTCTATAAATTTTATCTTGCACCAGCATTATTCACTAACGCATGTCCTGCCTAGTATTTTCCCATGCTATATTCCCAAGCCGAAATCTCAATATTGGCATGACATGATGATTAATGTTCACTCGCACGGAGTAGCATGAATCTCCCGAAGTGTCAGTATTGAGACCTGCATGAAAACACTCACATAGGCTACACCACCCTCTGACAAAGAGATCAGCGCGTTTACACACCTTTTAATTAAAAGTTGGCGTGATCGAACGCGTTTAAACTCCTTAAGGAAAATCTGGACTGTTCACATCAGTCTCAAAAATAATCACGGCCACACGATTTGGCCGCGTGTTTCAGCAAGCCTACACCACTCCTAGCAAAACTAGGAAATCACCGTCGGGCCCACTAATGCCCTAGTTGATCGAGTCTTATTCAATTAACTCCCAAGCGCTCCGAACGTCAACTCTAAGATGGGTGTTCGCGCAAGCTCAAACGAGCTAAGACCGTTAAAAATGGTCTTAAATACATCGTGACCGTCCAACTTTTCCAGCCTGGTTGGACGGCTGAGATCTTCGCTGGAACGATCAAAAAGGTGTTGGCGCACTCACCGGCGGACCAACTTATTTCCTGCTCGATCGACTTGCTTGTAGCAAGTCCAGAGGATATCAAATCGCTTGCCCAAACCAGGGGAAACACGCTATTCTAAAACCCTAAATTCGAGTTGTGGCAGTACATAACTATCGCAAATCAATCATGACCATCCAACTTAGCTAGCCTAATTGGACGGCTTAGATCACGTTTCAGACCATCGAAGAGGTGTCAGTGCATTCACTGCAGGCCTAATATTATTCCTGACCAGTCGACTTGCTCATGGGAAATCAATAGCACGCTGATTCGTTCGAATGAACTAGAGTGAACGCGGTTGCATTGAAACCCTAGTTTGTGTTTCTTTGCGGTGATTCTTGTCACAAATTGATCATGATCGCTCATCTTCGTCGGCCGAAATGGAGGGCTTAGATCTAATTTTAGGCGATCCAGGAGATGTCGGCATGCACGACAGCATCCCGTCTTCTTGCATGGCCAATCTACCTGCTTCAAATTAGCGCCCAGCGTTCACGTTCGATTATTCGAACTATGGTTGGCCACATAAGTTTACAAACCTAATTTGAATCAACGACGGCAAACATCGAGCCACAAACCATCTCGTCAGTCCAACTTCACTAGCTTGGTTGGACGGCTTGGATCAAACACTAGGTGATCGATGAGGTATCTCCATGATCACCGGCCACCTCTCCTTCACAGGGAGCGATCGACCAAGGAATAGCTTGTCCCTAGAGCTACCAAACGACCACCCAAAGGTGGTCGATCGTATTACCTCCTTTAAGACGCTTATCCGCGACTTATTCAATCAAGCTCTAAAACAACGATGCTTCATACACATTGGTTAATTTGAACTGCTTAAATGCGATGCTTCACATACATCAAATACATACGATATTTTATGTCGGCTTCATAAACAACTTAGTTGTTTAACCTAATAGCACCATATGCTATTCTCCGCGGCAAGTCCCACGACTTGACCTACTCATTCGAGACATCAAACATGTCACAAGATGGGGGATGCTCAATGGGGTATTGGTCTGGCGGTTTACAGCGTGCGGCGTGCAACACGACTATTACGAGAAAGTGTCAGGAAAGGCGGACGATTAACGATAATGGGAGTAGTGGGCGAATGTGTGGCCAGTCTTCCCTCATAATAGGAACACGATGATCACTACCTTCCGCACAAACCCACTTCTCCGCTACTTTATTTTCTCCACTTCCTAAGAGATCAGGGTGCGCTTAATGGCTTGTATAAATAGGTTTTCAATCTATTTCGAAAAGGGGGAACACAAGTGTTATCAACACAAGTAGCCAAAAACCATTTTCTGATACACAAGTCATAAAATAGCTACACCTTCAACACTCTGATCTCAAACACCTTCTTCGCTTCCCTCCCTAAAATCAACCTCCTTCACCTTGTGACCGAATTGAATCTGGAACGGCCATTTCTTGATTTAGGCCAGAGTCTTACAGATTAATCTCTCGAACCTAAAACCATTCCCGTGCTATGCATTTGTTTAGGGTTTGAATTCGTTTCTCATCAACACACCCCTAATTACCAAAAACAATGAGAATCGGTTTTTACCCCAAAACAATTACACAAACGTTAATTCATATTTACTTGATAAGCAATCCTATTGTGTTTGGTTAAGTCCGAACCTTTGTATCAAGTAAACATACTTCGTTGTTGTATTGTCTTGATCTCGTATCCATAGACAATCACACAAAGTGTGAACCAGATTAGTTGTATTGTTTCAACTCGGTCCATAGACAATCACTTTGAGAGAAAGGACTTATAGGTAGGAAAAGTTTTAGCTTGAGGTATATTTGGGTACCCTCGCCTTTTCAATTGCTATGTATGTTTATGGGATGTTTGATTTCGGTTTTATTACCTTGATATTCGATCTCATAATGCTGTGAACCCTTATGGTTTGGGTGACTTTTTGATTTAGCAGGATTAAGTTCTAGCCCATGTTGGTAGGATTTATCAAAGGATTATGAGGGGTTACGATAGAAACAGTATGTGAAAAAGTCACATTATGTTGAATCGGTTTTGGTTTAGCATAAAAGCATATGTGTTTGAGGGTTTTCAACTTTTGCTTGCAATAGTTAAAAATCGGTTTTCAACCTTTCTGGTAAAGGTTGGTTGTTGTTATTCTTTTGTTTTGCATAAGGATGACAACATAATGATATTTCTATATCAATTCTCACTGGAAGAAGATGCAAACATATTGGAGAAGAGGATGCGAAATTTGAGGTAACAATCTTGTTAGTTAATTGTTTTCCGTTTAAGAAAAGCTGATTTTTATTTCATATATTTATTGCTTTTGGTTAACAAAATTTCGGTACAATTGATGTTTTATTCCATGATGTGTGTATGGATGTGTGTGTGATTCAATTGTTTCCGGTTAAGAAAAACTATTGTTATCTTTCTTTATTGTGTGGTATCAATTGTTTAGGCTTACAAAATTTCGGTGCAATTGCGGTGTTATAATGTCTATGTTGTTTCAATTGCTTCCGGTTGAGGTGAATAATTATGCAATTTAATTTATTTGGTTTGTATGAATTGTTTATGGCTTAACGAAAGAAAAGGTTTACGGGATGAGTTGTTTAGTCCAATTCGATTCAGGATAAGAGAGACTAAGTTAATTCTAATCTTAGTTAGACTTATCAAAGTGGAGGTTTCGGTTATTCAAGTCTAATCGAATACCTTAACAAGAAATACAAGTTAACTAACCTAGTACTTGTCTTGTTTAAAAGTTAATGGTCTAAGTTATATGGATTATTAAAGACTGATGAGAAAAATAGAGTTATCTTTATTTTGGTCTTATCGAACAACCGATTGTACAAATACAATCGGTTTAGCAAAGGAACTAAGGTGCTTAGTTGATTTTTGGTTTGCTAAACTATTAGGGAAAATTGCTTGGGCAATTGTTTCCTTGATAACATATCAAAACAAATTACTTTGTAGTTTCGGTTTTGATATTGGTTATCAGAAATGGTGTGTGGAACCCTCGTGCTTAACTCTATTTTGAGATTTGTAAGTTCTTGAAAGTCGGATGAACCAATTCTAAACTTGTTTGGAAGTGTGGCAAATCGGTTTCAAGATTGTAACTATGAAAGAGGACTTACAGAGTAAGGATGTCGACATACTTTGAACATGTCTTTAACGCTTATCTTTAATTGTTCAAAGTTATTCCTTAAAGCTAAAGGAAGAAAACCCGAGGATCTAAACATAAACAATTTAAGAATCTTTTTATTTAAGGTTTTTAATTTTATTTTAGGAAAACGAGAATTAGTAATGTGCATTTACTAGTTGAAGATTTTCCAAAGAGATTTTTGGTCATTATTTTGGACAGAGCATTTCCGGGAATTATGGAAACCGAATTTGGAATATATTGCATATCTTAAGAACATTTTCGGTTTTGGAAATACCTTGGTGTCCAAACTTCCTTGTCTATAAATACTTGAAGTTTTCATTTTCTAGCAAACTAATCCTTCGTGACAGCAAACTTCCTCGGTTGTGTTATTCTTGGTGAAGCGCCTATTCGAGAGAGGAGAGTAACCTAATTAGACGAAATCTCTTACGACCGCTCAGTTTAAAGTCTTCTTTGGGATTGAGAAGCTCTATTAGTCTCTTGTTGGTGGGAAACTAGATTGAAAAGGCGAGGGTACCCAAATATACCTCAAGCTAAAACTTTTCCTACCTATAAGTCCTTTCTCCGAATGATTTTCTATGGACTGAGTCGAGATAATACAACTAATCGGTTCACACTTCGTGTGATCGTCTATGGATACGAGATCGAGACAATACAAAAACGAAGTATGTTTACTTAATACAAAGGTTAGGACTTAACCAAACACAATAGGATTGCTTATCAAGTAAATAGGAATTAACGTTTGTGTGATTTACTTTAATTATAATAAAACAATTATAATGCGGAAAATAAATGTAAATGACACAGCAAGATTTTGTTAACGAGGAATCCGCAAATGCAAAAAAAACCCACGGGACCTTGTCCAGAATTGAATACTCTCGGGATTAAGCATTTACACAAAATTACACCTAACCATTATAGTTGAGACCAAGTATCTAACCCCGTAGTTCACTTAGTTCTGTATGTATTCCCACGCCTCCAACTTGTGAATAAGTCATGTACTTAGAACAATTCCTTTGGTTCGTATTCCAAACAGTAAAGGAACAACAAATCTATTTGGTATCAACTCTATTCAACCAAGTGATATGAGTCGGACAAAGGATCTTATTTATCTTAACATAAACTCTTTCGTCGGGTCCTTAGATCTATCTTATGTTCAATCTCCCAAAGGTAATCGTTTAAGATTAAGCCAATCAATACCTTTAATCACAAGGAAACGTATTGATGCCGATCTACTCAATTAATCAATCCAATCTACCACAAGGATAAACCGATTATTAATTGGATCCTTTTATACCGAAACAAGTATTGTGCACACCAAAGATTATAAAACCCAAGTCAGATCTTCAATATCTTCTTTGTCTTCAATATCTTCTTTGTCTTCAAATATTCTGAAATCTTCAATAAAAACCTACACACAATCACTTGAATCTCTTGTGATCAATCACGCAGAACGGAGTGCACACAATGGATTATCACAAGATCGTCTTTTAGAACTAACAACGAGTCTAAAGATCCTCGCGAAACTTCGAACTAGTTTGAGTGAATCTTATATCGGAAGAGAAGATTCTCAAGAATAAAAACTAGGTGCAACCGATTTCAACCACCGTTAGTCAATCAAATCAATCGAAAACAAAGATAAACCGCAATTATCTAGTTTCCCCCAACGGTCGCGCTAGAGCTCTCAATCCTAAAGAAGACTTTAAGGCGAGCGGCCGTAAGAGATTTCGCCTAATTAGGTTACTCTCCTCTCCGAATAGGCGGCTACACCAGTAACAACAACAAAAGAGTAAATCTGTTGTTACGAAGGATTAGTTTGCTAGAAAGGCAAACTTCGTGTATTTATAGACAAGGAAGTTTGGACACCAAGGAATTTCCAAAACCGAAAATATTCTCAAGATATTCATAAAAGCACAGTCTTGGTTTCATAATTCTGAAATGCTCTGTCCAAAAATAACGATCGAAATCTCTCGGAAAATCTAATTAGTAAATGCACATTACTAATTGTAATTTCTAAAAATGAAATTAATAACCTTAATTAAAAGATTCTTAACTTACTTATGTTTCGATCCGGGATTCTCTTCTCTTAGTCGTTAAGGAATATCTTTGAAAAATTATAGAAATAAACATTCTGACGACGTGTTCAAAGTTTGTCGACATCTTAACTTTGTAAGTTCTCTTTCACACTTACAACCTTGAAACCGATTTGCCACACTAGAATTGGTTCATCGACTTTCAAGAACTTCTGTGATTGATCAAACCAACATTCAATCACAATCATGGGTTTACGGTTCTACAAAAACAAGTTTCGGTTCTACCTCCATGTGAGTAGTGTGCATAGTCACACTAGCTTCCCAAAAAGTTCGGTTGACTAGGTACTAGGATCGGTTCCACACATATATATGGTACCTAACTTATATGGGTTGCACATGTCCATAGGATCGGTTCCCCTTTCGCTATAAACCTTGCCGCACCCATACAAGGATCGTTTCCCTTTGATGTCTCGCACCCTTTACTAGGATCGGTTCCCTTTACCTTACAAGGTCGGACATACAAAATCCGATCATACCACATGTGATTAGTTAAGATCGGTTTTACTAATAAAAGTTATACCAATACATAAGTCAGGCCTTTGTGAACAGTTTACCAAGAACACAACAAGTTGTGAGCGGTTATACTCTATCACACATATTGGTTGTTCATAAGATATGCAATGAATAACAAAACCAATAACACAGGAATTTCCTTTTCGGTTCACAAACAAGTTTATGAACTTACTTCCTTAGAACACATGTAAACATTTTTCCCTAGGATGAAATACTGCCTCATACCCATACATAATCACAATAGCATTCAAATGATTATGGCGATGTCTTATCTACAAAGTTTAATGGTTAACCAATGAACCTCGTATTGTATTCCTTAATACTATGTCTATCTAGAGTTCAAATATACTTCGCAGTTATGTTTTCAATATGCACGACTTGAAAGATACGTTAGGGAATGAAACAAAGATTCAAGTCAAATATCACTAACCTCAAGTGAAAGGATGATTGTTGTCGTTGTAGCTCCTTTCTTCTTCACATCTTCAAGTCTTCGCAATACTTGTAATGTCTCATATCCTAATACTTTCAAGCTAACTTATACAAGTTTAACTCTAGTACATAATCAAGCGACTCTTAACATGAATTTTGAATCACTAAAATATGACAACCAAACTTGACATACCAACGCTTGGTGGGTTCAACCGAGCCATGCTCTAAATAATCCCCCTTTTTCAATTTTAGTTAAAAAACTCTTACATCATATGGATAAACAAATTACAATAATTCATTACAATCCGTTTGATTCTCGATTCAACAGCACAGTGAAATTGCTTACATTCAATCCTTGAAAATGTCGTTGTTGACATTATAATAACAAAGCTATTACTCCCCTAAGGAAGATAGGTATATATTCAATCCGCATGTCTTTGTTATACCAATCATATGACATGTTACTCCCCTTAGTCCGTGCTTTCACTCTTTCGTTAGATAAAAATATTCAAGTACCAATGTTCTTTTCCCTAGCGATGCCAATCAATATAAATATCAATGTTGAAGATCACCCGTTTACTCCATATATTTCTCCCCCTTTTTGTCACAAAATGACAAAGAAACGAAAAAATAAAGGACAACACGAAAAGAATCTTACAAATTTCGAGAATAGACTTGCAAACCTATAAAGTTAGGCACGAGGGTTCCACATCATGTTCGATAACCAATATCAAAACCAAACTACAAGTAGTCTTATTTTGATATGTTACCAAGGAAACAATTGCAGAAACAATTTTTCCAATTTATTTTAGCAAACCAAAAACAACTAAGCATATTAGTCCTTTTGCTAAACCGATTGTTCAAAAACAACCGCTTAATTCGATAAGACCAAAATAAAGATAAACTCCATTTTCTCATCGGGTTCTAATTATCCATAAACTTAGACCTTTCAATTTTAAACAAGACAAGTACTAGGTTAGTTAACTAGCATTTCTTGTTTAGGCATTGATTAGACTTGAATAACAAGAAACCTCACTTGATAAGTCTAACTAAGATCGAATTAACTTAGTTTCTTATCCTGAATCGAATTGGACTAAACAACTCATCCCTTACACATATTATTTCGTTAAGCCATAAATAATTCATACAAACCAAAATAAATCAACCTGCATAATTATTTACCTCAATCGGAAGCAATTGAAACAACATAGACATTATAAGCCCCATGAATTGCACTAGTAATTTTTTAAGCCTAAACGATTGATACCATACAAAAGCAAGATAACAATAGTTTTTCTTAAGGAACCAATTGAATCACACACACATCAATTGTACCCGAAATTTTGTAAGCCTAAACAATTGATACCACGAAATAAAGCAAGATAACAATAATTTTTCTTAACCGGAACCAATTGAAACACACATCCACACACACATCATGGAATAAATATCAATTGAACCGAAATTTTGTTAAGCAAAAGCAACAAATATATATAATATAAACTCAGGCTTTTCTCAACAGGAAAACAATTAATTAACAAGATTGTTACCTCAAATTTCGCATCCACTTCTCCAATATGATTGCATCTTCGTCCAGGGAGAATTGATATCGAAATATCACCATGTTGTCATCCTTATGCGTGAACAAAAGAATAACAAACACTGATGAGCACGAAAGTGCGACGCATTTTCACCCATAAATACATTAGCTGGGACTCATTTTATCACTAATAAACTTGTTTGTAGGTGTTTTTGTGAAATAAGCTCTTATGGAGAAAGTTGCTCGAAAAGTGGTTTTTGTACCCCGGAGGACACATGTTATTCGGACTCTCAATGTTGGTTAAGGGACACCTCAATTACTAAGGGATGGTAATCTGGTTGGTTTTGAAGAAAAAGGAAGATTACATTCAAACGGGCTTATATATTCTCTTGAGATATTATCGGATTTATGTGGAAGATTTTAGAAGAGATTTGGCCGAGATATTTGGTTGGAATTAGATTGGTATTAATTCTTAGCATCAAAACAGTGGCGGTAAATGCTTTTGTTTCGTAAAAGGAAGGATATATTTTCCGGTTTGAAGAAAACATGAAAGAAGATATTTGAAGTTAAATCAAATAATTTTGGTTCGAGATAATATTCTGGGAGTATATTTTGCATTGATGGAAAGATTCGACAGCCTATTTACATGTAGAAGATGGGGAAAATCTCCAAGTAATTTTCGGAAAAAGGAAAGAAAATATTCCGAGCTAATGCCGAGGTAATGGAGAAGATTTCTCAAGTAATGAGAGGATATTCTTGGTCTGTCGAGTATATAAAGGTTGTTTGGGTGTCATAGAGTTGGCTTTCGAGAGTTTGGGGAGAATTATTAGTTTTCTTTAATAAAAACACCATTTGATCTATGAATTATATTTTTGAGTGTGTTTTTATCATGAGAAACTAGACCCCGACACGAGGTTCGACGGGGTTGAACTTCATACATGGGTGAATTTATTTTATTCTTTTTACCTTCTAAGACGCTTATCCGCGACTTATTCAATCAAGCTCTAAAATAACGATGCTTCATACACATCGGTTAATTTGAGCTTCTTAAATGCGATGCTTCACATACATCAAATACATGCGATATTTTATGTCGGCTTCATAAACAACTTAGTTGTTTAACCTAATAGCACCATATGCGATTCTCCGGAAAGTCCCACGACTTGACCCGCTCATTCGAGACATCAAACATGTCACAAGGTCGAGGGGATGCTCAGGGTATTGGTGCAGCGGTTTACAACGTGCGGCGTGCAACACGCCCATTACGAGAAAGTGTTGGGAAGGCGGACGATTAAAGGTAATGGGAGTAGTGGGCGAATGTGTGGTCAGTCTTCTCTCATAATAGGAACACGATGATCACTACCTTCCGCACAACCCCACTTCTCCACTACTTTACTTTCTCCACTTCCTAAGAGATCAGGGTGCGCTCAATGGCTTGTATAAATAGGTTTTCAATCTATTTCGAAAAGGGGGAACATAAGTGTTATCAGCACAAGTAGCCGTAAACCATTTTTACGATACGCAAGTCATAAAACATCCACACCTTTAACACTCGATCTCAAACACCTTCTCCGCTTCCTCCCTAAGATCAACCCTTCTCCTTCACCTTGTGACCGAATTGAACTGAACAACAATTTCTTGGTTTAGGACAAGAGTCTTACAGATTGATCTCTCGAACCTAAAAGCATTCTCGCAGTTCATTTGTTTAGGGTTTGAATTCGTTTCTCATCAACATACCCCAAATTACCAAAAACAGCGAATCGTTTTACCCCAAAACAATTTGGCGACCACGGTGGGAGATTGATCTCTCGGTTGCAAAAAAAAAAAAAAAAAAGCATTTTCCTATCCCATTTTCAATTTCCCTAAATTTATCAATATGGTTGATCTTAGGAATGGTTCAGAAACCCTCAATCCTAATTTTACTTCTCCCAGCACTGACAATACTTCACATGTTATTCATGAATCCGTTCTTTCATTCAAAACCCTTGTCGAGGCTATGGAGTCTCAATATTTAACAATTATTCATGATTTGTGAAAATCTGAATGATATTGTCGAGAATCAAGCTACTATTGTCAAGACGCAGGACCGAGTATTTGCGCTCTTGAAAGTCCTCACGGACCAACTATCAAAGGAACCAACACACATTCATTTTGAAGGAAACGCCACCAACAATCCATTTTGGATCAATACTGATGGTAGTAGTCTTTCTTCCAAGATTCATATTCCTATTCTGGTGAGGAAGATGAAGCCTATGATCGTGTTGAATGGAAAAGTAGCCACCAACCTAACTTTTCGCTCATGAAGATCGAGAGATGCTTCCTCAAACTCGTAAAGAAGACTCTTGGGATTTAGCACGTTTCATCGGAGTCCTCGCAATGAAAAGGTAATTTCATTATGTGCGTTCTTCCCGTAAAGTATCAATTCCCATATTGCATCGAAGGCGCTAAGAGATCCATTCTTTTGCTTTACTCGGTCGATCCGAACCTTCCCGAATGAAGAAACTTCGTAAAGATGTTCGAAAGCAGTGTCCTTCAATAAAAAGACCCAACCTCCAATTAATCACTAGTGAGGGTGGAAAGAGAAATCCTCCGGGGAACAACTATCAACAATCTAAGCGTCCGACTCCCATTTCACATAGGTCAAATGAGACTCTATCATTCCCATATTTTCCCTTTCCAATAGAAGAGGTGATTGAACTCTTGGAGGTATGGATACAAGATGACGTCATCAAGCTACCTCGTGTCAAACGTCCTCCAACTAAATAAGAAATGGAAGATCCCAAGTAGCGCCGCTTCCATAGGTTTTTTAATCATCCTACAAGTGAGCGTAACAAATTGAAGCACATCTTCAGGAGAAGATCGATTCGGGGAACTTCAACTAGGCACTGAAGGGTATCCAAATACCATCCTCCTATTAGAAGTTGTTGCATGGTTTACAGGGACTCAGATCTACAAAGCTGTGCGATCAACCTTGGAACATGTGTGTGAAATTCTCTATTTCTCCAAGGCACAACGTCAAGATATCTTTGCTGCTCTAAATTGTGTTGTATCGGAAGCGACTACCTTCGATCGATGAAGGCGCCCCAGGGCATAAATCTCTTACGGAAGACATGATTGGCATAAGCGGCTGGGGACTCTTAACCACTTGCTATATTAGAGATGTCGAGTTGGGAAAAGCGTTGATTAATGCGGGGACTACGAAGGGAAGTCCAGAAGCGTCATACCGTATATCCGAGGCTAAACGCACGAGTAAGTCCTCTCGAACAACCTCGTTCTGATCTGTTAATCCTCATCTCATCAAGAAGCGGGGACTTGATCCGATCGTCAACCCAAGCTGCGACTAGGCGATGTGAAGAGGAAGTCTGGTCCCTATCAATATTTTATCAAATGTTTATAAGAAGTCTCTACTCGAGGATAAGAGGTACGAGAGGTCAAGTAGCAGAGCCTTACTTAGTTTCGAAATTAAACAAGGTGACTATTGCAAACTCCTTGGTGCCGACAACTGGGAGGAGTAGCAATACACACTAGATAGCTCCCATCCAGTTCCGAAACATTATATTGCCATTTCCCTAGTATTTCCCTTATTTTCATACAATACTTACAATTCATCCAAAATGTTTTCACCAATTTGCATTCATAGTATAAGATTTGATGAAACACCATTTCTTTCACAAAACAAAAACCTCTATTCTTCAAGAAAGCGGCCGCCACCTGTTCAAAACCAAATCAAACTACAAAGGAACGTCTTATCTTTCCAAAACACCTAAAGGGAAACGTCTGGGAAGGAAATAAAGGCATTCAAGGGAAATCATTCAGCAACATTTCATATTTTTAGAGAAAACACTTTTTATACCCAGAAGAGTAGCACCTTCAACTTCAACTCCGAGACAGGTTTCTCAATTTCCGATTTATGATTAATGAGATTCATGGAAGGAATCCTATCCATTTATGTTCGCAAATTTGGATTTTGGAAATTTCTTCACATAACCAGAAACATTAAATCCAAGTCTACACACATGTCTTGAGGATACTCCGATGTTGATGACTCATTCGAAGCATCATGCCTGATCATACTACACATTTGGTCATAGAAATGTGACCATACTTCTTCAATATTCGGGCGTACAATTCAGCATACTTCGCTGACACGTTGAACCCCCCAATTAACACGTGATTTACATGAGGGGAATCAAATTGAGGGTCGAGGGTGCAGTCACATTCTCAAAATTGTCGGTCGCCTCCATTACCTCTCGGTTCTTCCTGCAACGTCATCCCGGATACATGTAAATCCAACAAGGGCGTTCATCTTCTCAAAGCATTAAAACTACGAAAGAAGTTGAGCAAGATTAGTTCAAAGCTATCCAGATAATTCTGCCCAGTTAAACAGAGCAAAACATGTACATACACGTATATCGGAAGAATTGGAGATCATCGTAGTTTGCTCGAGCGCCACACCGTGCAATCCTCTCTCGAGAACCTATTTCCTTGGGACTGCCTCCACCTTTCTAGAGGATACCACTCATACTCCCACCGAACAACTTAAAGTCAAGGCCTCTTGCAATCGAGCACAACGAAGTTGGAAAATTTTGAAATTTACGGGAGATTTGGACACGAAATTACACATTCAGGAGAAGATCGATGGTACAACTTCTACCCTCGGTCCACGAAGAAGAATAGTCACGTGATTAAGATGAGTCTTAACAATCGTATAGGACACTTCGAAGAATTCATCATCCATATTGGGCGTGTCTTTGGAATCATTAATTCCCCTTGGCTTAGTAGCGGAAATATCCCCAGATTGCTTTGTTGTTGTTGATACTTGCTCTACCGCTGCTAACAAAGAAAGTCAATCACATCGAATTAAACGTGGATATTGGGCTCACATTAAGAATACGAAGACGAGATGGACTTACCTTGTTGTTGTTTGGTGTACATGAAGATGGCTGGGTCTTGATGTTCGTGCAAACGGAAAAAGCATAAGCTCCTTTACACCGACGAAATTTTAAAGCCGGAAAGGGTTTTTTCCTCTCGCTCATACGAACGGGGATTCAGAAAATCTAGTTGAGCTCCAAATACTTGACCGGACATGCTGCTTTCTTTTTCCTACCATTGATGAGCAAGAGCGGTAATTTTTTGGTAGCCCCTGATTGAAAGTTGCTTCACCAGTACGAATGCAAAGGAAGTTCAAACCAAGCGATATACCTCTGGTAACATCTATCTACTCCATCTTATTGGTTTTGTTTTTTAAATGCATCACCATCTAGTGCTTACCCCGCAACTTTATTGTCCTTTATTACGTGCTAAGCATGGCACTTAATGTTGATGGTGGTTTTTAGTTTAGGGACGAAAATTGTAAAGTACATCTATCGACCACATCGGAAGTAATAGAACTTGATATGTCTATATTCCGCAAGGAATTTGAAGAATATATCAAAATATGATGAGCGCCTATGCCGCTCTTCATATTGTATTGAAACTCAAGCTCCTAGATGAATTTTTCACTATTATAGAGCCTAATGAGTATTTAAGCTCCTAGTTGCATTATTCACTAATGAAATGGAGCCATTTAAAAGTGTTGAGTGCCTAAGCCTCTTCGCTCATATATGTATTGAGCAGTTCAATATATTTATGTATATAAAATTTACTCGAGAATGGTGCATGTAGCAACAATCCCAAATATTCTATACATTTTATCTTGCACCGGCATTATTCACTAACGCATGTCACCTTTAGTGTTTTTCCATGCTATATTCCAAAGCCGAAATCTGATATTGGCATGACATGACGATTAATGTTCACTCGCACGGAGTAGCATGAATCTCCCGAAGTGTCACATAGGCTAAACCACCCTCGACAAAGAGATCGCGCGTTTACACACCTTTTAATTAAAAGTTGGCGTGATCGAACAGCGTTTAAACTCCTTAAGGAAAATGTGGACTGTTCACATCAGTCTCAAAAATAATCACGGCCACGATTTGGCGTGTTTAAACAAGCCTAGACCACTCCTAGCAAAACTAGGAAATCCTTAAATCGGGCCACTAATGCCCTAGTTGATCGAGTCTTATTGATTAACTCCCAGCTCGAACGTCGACTCTAAGATGGGTGTTCGCGCTTGATCTCAAACGAGCTAAGACCGTTAAAATGGTCTTAAATACATCGTGACCGTCCAACTTTTCCGGCTGGTTGGACGGTGAGATCTTCGCCCGGGCGATCAAAAAAAGGTGTTGGCGACTCACCGTGCGGACCAACTTATTTCTGCTCGATCGACTTGCTTGTAGCAAGTCGAGGAGGATATCAAATCGCTTGCCCAAACCGGAAACACGCCATTCTAAAACCCTAAACCCGAGTTGTGGCGTTGCATAACTATCGCAAATCAATCATGACCATCCAACTTAGCTAGCCTAATTGGACGGCTTAGATCACGTTTGAGGACCATCGAAGAGGTGTCGGTGCATTCTTCAGGCCTAATATTATTCGACCGGTCGACTTGCTCATGGGGAAATCAATAACCTGATTCGTTCGAATGAACTAGAGTGAACGCGGTTGCATTGAAACCCTAGTTTGTGTTTGCTGCGATTCTTGTCACAAATTGATCATGATCGCTCATCTTGCGTCGGTAGAAATGGAGGGCTTAGATCTAATTTTAGCGTCCAGGGAGATGTCGGCATGCCGATAAAGATCCGTCTTCATGCATGGCCAATCGACTGCGCCCAAATTAGCGCGTAGCGTTCACGTTCGATTATTGAACTATGGTTGGCCACACGGTTTACAAACCCTAATTTGAATCAACGGCGGCAAACATCGCCTGAAACCATCTCGTAGTCAACTTCACTAGCTTGGTTGGACGGCTTGGATCAAACACTAGGTGATCGATGAGGTATCTCCATGATCCGCGGCCACCTCTCCTTCACGAGGAGCGATCGACCAAGGAATAGCTTGTCCCTAGAGCTACCAAACGACCACCCATAGGTGGTCGATCAGATTACCTCCTTTAAGACGCTTATCCGCGACTTGTTCAATCAAGCTCTAAAACAACGATGCTTCATACACATTGGTTAATTTGAACTCGCTTAAATGCGATGCTTCACATACATCAAATACATACGATATTTTATGTTTCAAACTTCATAAACAACTTAGTTGTTTAACCTAATAACACCATATCTTTATTCTCGCTGGCAGAAGTCCCACGACTTGACCTACTCATTCGAGACATCAAACATGTCACAAGATGGGGGATGCTCAATGGGGTATTGACCCAATTACCGCGGTTTACGGCGTGCGGCGTGCAACACGACTATTACGAAAGTGTCGGAAAGGCGGACGATTAGCGATAATGGGAGTAGTGGGCGAATGTGTGGCGGTCTTCCCTCATAATAGGAACACGATGATCCACCTTCCGCACAAACCACTTCTCCGCTACTTTATTTTCTCCACTTCCTAAGAGATCGGTGCGCTTAATGGCTTGTATAAATAGGTTTTCAATCTATTTCGAAAAGGGGGAACACAAGTGTTATCAACACAAGTAGCCAAAAACCATTTTCTGATACACAAGTCATAAAATATCTACACCTTCAACACCTAATCTCAAACACCTTCTTCGCTTCCCTCTCCTAAAATCAACCTCCTTCACCTTGTGACCGAATTGAATGCTGAGCGGCCATTTCTTGATTTAGGCGAGTCTTCTGATTAATCTCTCGAACCTAAAACCATTCCGTGCTATGCATTTGTTTAGGGTTTGAATTGCGTTTCTCATCAACACACCCCAAATTACCAAAAGCAGCGAGAATCGGTTTTACCCCAAAACAATTATACAAACGTTAATTCATATTTACTTGATAAGCAATCCTATTGTGTTTGGTTAAGTCCGAACCTTTGTATCAAGTAAACATACTTCGTTGTTGTATTGTCTCGATCTCGTATCCATAGACAATCACACGAAGTGTGAACCGATTAGTTGTATTGTTTCGGCTCGAGTCCATAGACAATCACTTTCAGAGAAAGGACTTATAGGTAGGAAAAGTTTTAGCTTGAGGTATATTTGGGTACCCTCGCCTTTTCAATTCTATGTATGTTTATGGGATGTTTGATTTCGGTTTTATTACCTTGATATTCGATCTCATAATCTGTAAACCCTTATGGTTTGGGTGACTTTTTGATTTAGCGGGATTAAGTTCTAGCCCATGTTGGTAGGATTTATCAAAGGATTATGAGGGTTCGATAGAAGCTTGTATGTGAAAAAGTCACATTATGTTGAATCGGTTTTGGTTTAGCATAAAAGCATATGTGTTTGAGGGTTTTCAACTTTTGCTTGCAATAGTTAAAATCGGTTTTTCAACCTTTCTCTGGTAAAGGTTGGTTGTTGTTATTCTTTTTGTTTTGCATAAGGATGACAACATAATGATATTTCTATATCAATTCTCCCTGGAAGAAGATGCAAACATATTGGAGAAGAGGATGCGAAATTTGAGGTAACAATCTTGTTAGTTAATTGTTTTCCATTTAAGAAAAACTGATTTTTATTTCATATATTTATTGCTTTTGCTTAACAAAATTTCGGTACAATTGATGTTTTATTCCATGATGTGTGTATGGATGTGTGTGTGATTCAATTGTTTCCGGTTAAGAAAAACTATTGTTATCTTGCTTTATTGTGTGGTATCAATTGTTTAGGCTTACAAAATTTCGGTGCAATTGCGGTGTTATAATGTCTATGTTGTTTCAATTGCTTAGGTTGAGGTGAATAATTATGCAATTTAATTTATTTGGTTTGTATGAATTGTTTATGGCTTAACGAAATAAAAAGTTTCTGGGATGAGTTGTTTAGTCCAATTCGATTCCGGATAAGAGAGACTAAGTTAATTCTAATCTTAGTTAGACTTATCAAAGTGGAGGTTTCGGTTATTCAAGTCTAATCAATACCTTAACAAGAAATACTAGTTAACTAACCTAGTACTTGTCTTGTTTAAAAGTTAAAGGTCTAAGTTATATGGATAATTAAAGCCTGATGAGAAAAATAGAGTTATCTTTATTTTGGTCTTATCGAACAAGCGATTGTACTTGTACAATCGGTTTAGAAAAGGAACTAAGGTGCTTAGTTGATTTTGGTTTGCTAAACTATTAGGGAAAATTGCTTCGAGCAATTGTTTCCTTGATAACATATCAAAACAAATTACTTTGTAGTTTCGGTTTTGATATTGGTTACTCGTAAATGGTGTGTGGAACCCTCGTGCTTAACTCTATTTTGAGATTTGTAAGTTCTTGAAAGTCGGATGAACCAATTCTAAACTTGTTTGGAAGTGTGGCAAATCGGTTTCAAGATTGTAACTATGAAAGAGGACTTACGAGTAAGGATGTCGACATACTTTGAACATGTCTTTATGAACGCTTATCTTTAATTGTTCAAAGTTATTCCTTAAAAGCTAAAGGAAGAAAATCCCAGGATCTAAACATAAACAATTTAAGAATCTTTTATTTAAGGTTTTTAATTTTATTTTAGGAAAACGAGAATTAGTAATGTGCATTTACTAGTTGAAGATTTTCCAAAGAGATTTTTGGTCATTATTTTGAATGAAAGCATTTAAGGGAATTATGGAAACCGAATTTGGAATATATTGCATATCTTAAGAACATTTTCGGTTTTGGAAATACCTTGGTGTCCAAACTTCCTTGTCTATAAATACTTGAAGTTTTCATTTCAAGCAAACTAATCCTTGACAGACAAACTTCCTCGGTTGTGTTATTCTTTGGTGGCCGCCTTTATTCGAGAGGAGAGTAACCTAATTAGACGAAATCTCTTACGACCGCTCGGTTTAAAGTCTTCTTTGGGATTGAGAAGCTCTATTAGTACCGTTGGTGGGAAACTAGATTGAAAAGGCGAGGGTACCCAAATATACCTCAAGCTAAAACTTTCCTACCTATAAGTCCTTTCTCCGAATGATTTTCTATGGGTGAGTCGAGATAATACAACTAATCGGTTCACACTTCGTGTGATCATCTATGGATACGAGATCGAGACAATACAACAATGAAGTATGTTTACTTAATACAAAGGTTCGGACTTACCCAAACACAATAGGATTGCTTATCAAGTAAATAGGAATTGCGTTTGTGTGATTTTACTTTAATTATAATAAAACAATTATAATGCGGAAAATAAAAGTAAATGACACAACAAAGATTTTGTTAACGAGGAAACCGCAAATGCAAAAAACCACAGGACCTTGTCAGTGAATACTCTCGGATTAAGCCGCTACACAAAATTACACCTAACCGTATAGTTGAGACCAAGTATCTAACCCTGTAGTTCACTTAGTTAGTATGTATTCCCCGCCTCCAACTTGTGAATAAGTCATGTACTTAGAACAATTCCTTTGGTTCGTATTCCAAACGATGTAAAGGAACAACAAATCTATTTGGTATCAACTCTATTCAACCAAGTGATATGAGTCGGACAAAGGCTCTTCTATTTATCTTAACATAAACTCTTTCGTCGGGTCCTTAGATCTATCTTATGTTCAATCTACCAAAGGTAATCGTTTAAGATTAAGCCAATCAATACCTTTAATCACAAGGAAACGTATTGATGCCGATCTACTCAATTAATCAATCCAATCTACCACAAGGATAAACCGATTATTAATTGGATCCCTTTTATCAGAAACAAGTATTGTGCACACCAAAATTATAAAACCCAAGTGGATCTTCAATATCTTCTTTGTCTTCAATATCTTCTTTGTCTTCAAATATTAAGAAATCTTCAATAAAAACCTACACACAATCACTTGAATCTCTTGTGATCCAATCACGCTTGTAACCAGTCTCGGTTAACAATGGATTATCACAAGATCGTCTTTAGAACTAACAACGGTCTAAAGATCCTCGTCGAAACTTCTCGAACTAGTTTGAGTGAATCTCATATCGAAGAGAAGATTCTCAAGAATAAAAAAACTAGGTGCAACCAGATTTCAACCATAGTTAGTCAATCAAATCAATCGAAAACAAAGATAAACCGCAATTATCTAGTTTCCCCCAAGGTGTCGCGCTAGAGCTTCTCAATCCTAAAAAAGACTTTAAGGCGACGGTCGTAGAGATTCGCCTAATTAGGTTACTCTCCTCTCAGAATAGGCGGCTACACAGTAACAACAACAAAAGAGTAAATGCATTTGTTACGAAGGATTAGTTTGCTAGAAAGGCAAACTTCGTGTATTTATAGACAAGGAAGTTTGGACACCAAGGAATTTCCAAACCGAAAATATTCTCAAGATATTCATAAAAGCAATGTGATTTGGTTTTCATAATTCCAGGAAATGCTCGGTCCAAAAATAACGATCGAAATCTCTCGGAAAATCTAATTAGTAAATGCACATTACTAGTGCAGCAATTTCCCTAAAAAATGAAATTAATAACCTTAATTAAAGATTCTTAACTTACTTATGTTTCGATCCTGGGATTCTCTTCTCTTAGTCGTTAGGAATATCTTTGAAAAATTATAGAAATAAACATTCACGACACGTGTTCAAAGTTTGTCGACATCTTAACTTTGTAAGTTCTCTTTCACACTTACAACCTTGAAATAGATTTGCCACTAGAATTGGTTCATCGACTTTCAAGAACTCTGTGATTGATCAAAACCAACATTCAATCACAATCATGGGTTCTGGTTCTGCAAAACAAGTTTCGGTTCTACATCCATGTGAGTAGTGTGCATAGTCACTAGCTTCCCAAAAGTTCGGTTGACTAGGTACTAGGATCGGTTCCACACATATATATGGTACCTAACTTATATGGGTTGCACATGTCCATAGGATCGGTTCCCCTTTCTGCTATAAACCTTGCTGCACCCCGTTACAAGGATCGTTTCCCTTTGATGTCTTGCACCCCTTACTAGGATCGGTTCCCTTTACCTTACAAGGTCGGACATACAAAATCCGATCATACCACATGTGATTAGTTAAGATCGGTTTTACTAATAAAAGTTATACCAATACATAAGTCGGGCCTTTGTGAACAGTTCTACAAGAACACAACAAGTTGTGAGCGGTTATACTCTATCACACATATTGGTTGTTCATAAGATATGCAATGAATAACAAAACCAATAACACTGGGAATTTCCTTTTCGGTTCACAAACAAGTTTATGAACTTACTTCCTTAGAACACATGTAAACATTGTTCCCTAGGATGAAATACTCGCCTCATACCCATACATAATCACAATAGCATTCAAGTGATTATGGCGATGTCTTATCTACAAAGTTTAATGGTTAACCAATGAACCTCGTATTGTATTCCTTAATACTATGTCTATCTAGAGTTCAAATATGCTTCATAGATTATGTTTTTCAATATGCACGACTTGAAAGATACGTTAGGGAATGAAACAGGTTCAAGTCAAATATCACTAACCTCAAGTGGAAGGATGATTGTTGTCGTTGTAGCTCCTTGCTTCTTCACATCTTCAAGTCTTCGCAATACTTGTAATGTCTCATATCCTAATACTTTCAAGCTAACTTATACGAAGTTTAACTCTAGTACATAATCAAGCGACTCTTAACATGAATTTTGAATCACTAAAATATGACAACCAAACTTGACATACCAACGCTTGGTGGGTTCAACCGAGCCATGCTCTAACAATCCCCCTTTGTCAATTTTAGTTAAAAACTCTTACATCATATGGATAAACAAATTACAATAATTCATTACAATCCGCTTGATTCTCGATTCAACAACACAGTGAAATTGCTTACATTCAATCCTTGAAAATGTCGTTGTTGACATTATAATAACAAAGCTATTACTCCCCCTAAGGAAGATAGGTATATATTCAATCCGCATGTCTTTGTTATACCAATCATATGACATGTTACTCCCCATAGTCTGTGCTTTCACTCTTTCGTTAGATAAAAATATTCAAGTACCAATGTTCTTTTCCCTAGCGATGCCAATCAATATAAATATCAATGCCGCATCACCGTTTACTCCATATATTTCTCCCCCTTTTTGTCACAAAAATGACAAAGAAACAAAAAAATAAAGGACAACACGAAAAGAATCTTACAAATTTCGAATAGACTTGCAAACCTATAAAGTTAGGCACGAGGGTTCCACACATCATGTTGATAACCAATATCAAAACCCGAAACTACAAGTAGTCTTATTTTGATATGTTACCAAGGAAACAATTGCGAAACAATTTTTCCAATTTATTTTAGCAAACCAAAAACAACTAAGCATATTAGTCCCTTTGCTAACCGATTGTTCAAAAACAACCATTAATTCGATAAGACCAAAATAAAGATAAACTCCATTTTTCTCATCGAGTTCTAATTATCCATAAACTTAGACCTTTCAATTTTAAACAAGACAAGTACTAGGTTAGTTAACTAGCATTTCTTGTTTAGGCATTCGATTAGACTTGAATAACCGAAACCTCACTTCGATAAGTCTAACTAAGATCCAAAATTAACTTAGTTTCTTATCAGGAATCGAATTGGACTAAACAACTCATCCAGTACACATATTATTTCGTTAAGCCATAAATAATTCATACAAACCAAAATAAATCAACTTGCATAATTATTCACCTCATTGGAAGCAATTGAAACAACATAGACATTATAATCATGCAATTGTAGTAATTTTTTAAGCCTAAACGATTGATACCATACAAAAGCAAGATAACAATAGTTTTCTTAACAGGAACCAATTGAATCACACACACACACATCAATTGTCTAGAAATTTTGTAAGCCTAAACAATTGATACCACAAAATAAAGCAAGATAACAATAATTTTTCTTAACCAGAACCAATTGAAACACACATCCACACACACATCATGGAATAAATATCAATTGAACCGAAATTTTGTTAAGCAAAAGCAACAAATATATATAATATAAACTCGGGCTTTTCTCAACGGAAAACAATTAATTAACAAGATTGTTACCTCAAATTTCGCATCCACTTCTCGATATGATTGCATCTTCGTCCGAGGAGAATTGATATCGAAATATCACCATGTTGTCATCCTTATGCGTGAACAAAGAATAACAACACACCGATGAGCACGAAAGTGCGAGCGCATTTTCACCCATAAATACATTAGTTGAGACTCATTTTATCCCTAATAAACTTGTTTGTATGTGTTTTTGTGAAATAAGCTCTTATGGAGAAAGTTGCTCGAAAAGTGGTTTTTGTACCCCGGAGGACGCATGTTATTCGGACTCTCAATTTTGGATAAGGGGCACCCCAATTACTAAGGGATGGTAATCTGATTTGGTTTTTGAAGAAAAAGGAAGATTACATTCAAACAGGTCCATATATTCTCTTGAGATATTATCGGATTTATGTGGAAGATTTTAGAAGAGATTTGGCGAGAGATTTGGTTGGAATTAGATTGGTATTAATTCTTCGCATCAAAACGGTGGCGGTAAATGCTTTTGTTTCGTAAAGGAAGGATATATTTTCGGTTTGAAGAAAACATGAAAGAAGATATTTTGAAGTTAAATCAAATAATTTTGGTTGGATAATATTCACGGGAGTATATTTTGCATTGATGGAAAGATTCGACAGCCTATTTACGTGTAGAAGATGGGGAAAAATCTCGTAATTTTCGGAAAAGGAAAGAAAAATATTAGAGCTAATGCGAGAGTAATGGAGAAGATTTCGAAGTAATGAGAGGATATTCTTGGTCTGTCGAGTATATAAAGGTTGTTTGGGTGTCATAGAGTTGGCTATCGAGAGTTTGGGGAGAATTATTAGTTTTCTTTAATAAAAACACCATTTGATCTATGAATTATATTTTTGAGTGTGTTTTTATCATGAGAAACTAGACCCAGACACGAGGTCGACGGAGGAAGCGAACTTCATACATGGGTGAATTTATTTTATTCTTTTTATGACTTTTGTATTTATTTTAAATTGTTTTATGATTTGAAAAAATTAGTTATCATTTTATTAGATGGGTCATGCTTGCTTAGATGTTTGATGTCCCATGCTTACGATTTATAACTAATATTTGGAGAATCTACCTTGGCAAAAAATAAGAGTCCTTGTTGTTTTATTTATTGAGCTATAATTGTTGAAGAATAAATAATTGAACCTATTGATATAAATTCTGTGGAATCCTAGACCCAAATAACTCTCTTTTATTATTTTCATTAAACCTTTAAATTTAATCTCAACAACGTCCAGAGTGAACGACAACCTATTTACTACAACAACAAAAAAAATTAAAAATCTCATTAAATTTTGGCGCGCCGGACACGGACTTGTTTTTAGATTAATTTTTAGGTTTATTTTTATTTTCTACAAAGTATTTTATTTTCATTTTAGATTTTCTTTTTTTTTTCCCTTTTATGCGCTTCTTTTGTATTTCTTTTCGGGGACTTTTGAGATGATGACTTCTTCGAGGGACACGTCACCTACGATGACGCTGGCGGAATATAAGCGTAGAAAGTCAAATTATCGGGAAACTCATCGAGATGACGCTTGTCGAATATATGCGTAGGCAATGGTATGGAGTTTCGAGTCCACATGAGGTAAGTGAAGAATCACATGAAACTATATATGAGAAGTATTACAAACACACACGCCTAGTTTGGAACAAAGATTGAGAGTTCTTGAATGTCAAAGAGTATTTGTGATGATGATGAATGGTAGTGACTCTGTTCCAAACGGAGACATATAGATGACCCTTGTGGATAATTTTGTGGATGATTCGCCTAGTTCCATAGATGAATTTACCTCGCAAGATCATTCACCCGACTTAGAGGTTGTTTCTAGACCCTTGGACTTCCAAAAGTTGCCTAATTTAGGGTTGGAATTGTGTGCTTCTAAAGTGTTGTTGGATTACTTTGCATCAAGTACCCGGAGGACTTGCCTATTCTGATATCATGCATGAATCAATTGATATTTCCCCGGTCTCAATAGAATCCCCATATTTTGTTCTTTACAGCACTTCCATGTGCGGTAAAAACTTGGTTTTAGGGGTAAATTTTGTTTTGACAGTTTTAGGTGTCCCCATTTTTTTCATAAAATAATTGTGAAGTTGTCATTTGTAAATATTGTATTTGGGTCGATCCCCAAGTTTTCGGAGTTATTAGTGTATGGGGATCCGTTTTGTACATTCAGTAGGTATAATTTTTTTTTTTTTTGTTTATTCTATTTTTTTTTTTTTTTTTTTTGTTTTTGAATTTCCCATCTTAATTTTTATGTTGGATGACTCAATTACATTGAGGACAATGTAATATTTAAGTGTGGGGGAGTGGGCATTAACTTTTCTTTTATTCTTTTCGGGGAATTTCCTTGCGTATTGTGACCGGCTCTTGAGCGGAGTGCAAAAGATAATAAAAATATAAATATTATGACCAGTTGTGTAGCGGGTCTAAAAAAAAAAAATTATTATAGTTGTTGTTTATGACCAGTGTGTAGCGGGTCTATTTTTATGTATTTCCTTATTATGACCAGGTTTGTGTAGCGGGTCTTTAAAAAATAAAAAATAATAATTATGATTGTTAGGGTTATGACCAACTGTGTAGCGGGTCTCTAAAAAAAATTGTCGCGTCTTATGTATGGCATTTGTCATGACCAGCTGTGTAGCGGGTCTAACTCTCTCTTATTTTATGACCAGCTGTGTAGCGGGTCAATTTTCTGTTTTGCTCGAGGACTAGCAAAATGTAAGTGGGGGAATTTAATGAGCACGAAAGTGCGACGCATTTTCACCCATAAATACATTAGCTGGGACTCATTTTATCACTAATAAACTTATTTGTAGGTGTTTTTGTGAAAAAAGCTCTTATGGAGAAAGTTGCTCGAAAAGTGGTTTGTACCCCTTTGGAGGACACATGTTATTCGGACTCTCGATGTTGGTTAAGGGACACCTCGATTACTAAGGGATGATAATCTGGTTGGTTTTGAAGAAAAAGGAAGATTACATTCAAAAGGGCGATATATTCTCTTGAGATATTATCGGATTTATGTGGAAAGATTTTAGAAGAGATTTGGTTAGAGATTTGGTTGGAATTAGATTGGTATTAATTCTTCGCATCAAAACAGTGGCGGTAAATGCTTTTGTTTCGTAAAAGGAAGGATATATTTTCGGTTTGAAGAAAACGGGGAAAGAAGATATTTTGAAGTTAAATCAAATAATTTTGGTTCGAGATAATATTCCTGGGAGTATATTTTGCATTGATGGAAAGATTCTGGCAGCCTATTTACGATGTAGAAGATGGGGAAAAATCTCCGTAATTTTGAGAAAAAGGAAAGAAAAATATTCCAGCTAATGCCTAGTAATGGAGAAGATTTTGAAGTAATGAGGGATATTCTTGGTCCGTATTGAGTATATAAAGGTTGTTTGGGTGTCATAGAGTGGTTATCGAGTTGGGAGAATTATTAGTTTTCTTTAATAAAAACACCATTTGAGATATGAATTATATTTTTGAGTGTGTTTTTATCATGAGAAACTAGACCCCGACACGGGGTCGACGGAGGAAGCCGAACTTCATACATGGGTGAATTTATTTTATTCTTTTTATGACTTTTGTATTTATTTTAAATTGTTTTATGATTTGAAAAAAATAGTTATCATTTTATTAGATGGGTCATGCTTGCTTAGATGTTTGATGTCCCATGCTTACGATTTATAACTAATATTTGGAGAATCTACCTTGGCAAAAATAAGAGTCCTTGTTGTTTTATTTATTGAGATATAATTATTGAAGAATAAATAATTGAACCTATTGATATAAATTCGGTGGAATCCCTAGACCCATAACTCTCTCTTTATTATTTTCATTAAACCTTTAAATTTAATCTCAACAACGTCCAGGAGTGAACGACAACCTATTTACTACAACAACAAAAAAATTAAAAATACACCTCAACCTTTACAGGAAAGGTTGAAAACCGGTTTAACAATTGCAAGTAAAAGTTGAAAACCGTCGAAACACATATGCTTTTATGCTAAACCAAACCGATTCAACATATTGTGACTTTTTCACATATTGTTTATAATAAGAACCCCTCATAATCCTTTGATAAAGCCTACCTACCAAGGGCTAGAACTTAATCCCACTAAATCAAAAAGTCACCCAAACCATGAGGGTTCACAATATACGAGATCGAATATTAAGGTAGTAAAACCGAAATCAAACATCCCATAAACATACATGGCAATAAGGTAAAAGCAATTAAGCACGGAGCTATGTAAACCAAAAACTATCACAAGAAAAATTACCAATCAAATAATTTTATTCATAATAGACCAATACAATCAATGAGAAATCAAAAAATTGATGTTTATTTTTCCTTGCAACCTAGTCCTTCATGTCGAACGGAATGAAGGTGCATTACTACTTTCGAGCTTTTGAATTTCTTCAAGTAGAAAGCCATGTTGTTTGACGGAGATCTCTTGCAGATGAGAAATTTTCGTGAAGGATTCTGCAAGAGCATGTACTGTTTCTTCGATTGAACACAAAAAGTGTGTCAATGCCAAGGCATCATCTTTCTTGAGTATTTCTCTTTTTCCTTCTTGCTAAGCCAATCTCCTTTCGATTTTACCATTAATGTCAAGAGATAATCCGGACTTAGATTTAAGATGATCTTCCCGATCTTGCATCTTCTCCGTAAAACCATTTGATCAGCACCAGTAGTTAGGACAAGGAATGATCAAAAAAGGAGAAGAATCTTTTATATTTTTTATACTTCCGAAAATATAATATTCCCCAAAAATACGAATATATCAAATATCTTCAAATACTAGATATTATTTCCATAATCTACACAAAAGTGCCTTGATTTTCTTCTTCCTCACTCAAATTTGGCACACAAGATGAGGAAAAATTCTAATCACCGATCAAATGGCATTAGTATGAGATTTTCTCTCATTATGGAATTTTGAACAACGTAGTGTTCTTGATCTAGTATAGTATGAAAAGATCTCTTTCTATTACCTCGAACCAACGAAGTACCTTGAGATAGACTGAAATTGCAAACACAACTTTTCTATTACCTCGAACCAACCGAAGTACCTTGAGATATTTGAAATTGCAAACACAACTTCTAGTACAGTTGTTTCCTATTCTTGAGAATTATATGAATCGGAGGACTCATCTAGAGTTACAGCCAATGCCTTGCTTCGAGTGTATTTCTTAAGATTGGGACAGTCTTTAGCAATATAACCAAACCCTTTAGACTTGAAGCATCGCAGGCGATATTCATCATCTTCTTCTTGATCCTTTTTGTGAGAACTCGATAACGCGTCGAGAAGATCGATAAGTATCCTTAACGAATCTCTTGTTTCTTTTCTTTAAGAGATCTCAAACCTGTCAAGTAATTAATGACAAAGATTGTTCAATCTCATCATCGAATTTCCTCGCAATCTTTTCATTTGAATCATCCATTTGTCTATTCCTTTCCATTGAAGTTTTTGGAACTTTTGCTTTAAAAGCAATTCCTTTACTTTGAATGGTGTGATTCATGATCAAAGATCTTTAAATTACTAACGAGTGTGCTTCGTGTGAGAGTTGAAAGATCATTTGCTTATATGATTGCATGCTTCTTAGAATCGTATCTAGATGGCAACCGATCACGAGAATCTTGCATACTATATCCTTTTCGTAAATAGTCTTTCCTAACGAGAAAGAGGCATTAATTATCTCGAGAGTTTAATGTGAAACTCCTCAAAGTTTCGTTTTGCATCCATTCGAAGGTTTTCCCACTTCGGAAGTGAGGGTTTGAAGTCAAGCTTCTTTCTCTGAAGAATTTCCTTCGAATACGATCCGAAGATTATCCAAATCTTCTTTCTAAGTTTGACATGTTGACACATGATGTTCTAGGTCGCGACTTCAGCATGAATAATAACATTCAAACCATCGAATCACTTTGCAAGTGCCTTTTCTTCGTTCGAAACTCGCTAAGCGTTTAAACTCGATTCCCGAATTTTCTCACTTAGGTGAAGTATAACCATCGACGACTAATAGCCTAGTATTAAAGTCCCGTGATTGAAGAAAAGATCTCATAGAAGATTTCCACCATAGAGTAGTTTGTTCCATCAAATCTTGGCGCACGTTAATTGAAGTCGATTCATGAGAACTCGAGTTCATTCTATAGGTTGGATCACCAAACCACAGTTGTTAGATCTTTCGTGTTTGCTCGCTTTGATACCAATTGAAAAGAGGCAAATATACCCAAATATACCTAAAACTTTTCCAACCTATAAGTACTTTCTCCGAAAGTATTTGTCTATGGGTGATCCAGACAATACAACTAATCGGTTAACACCGTGTGTGATCGGCCATGAATCACGAGATCGAGACAATACAACAATGAAGTATGTTTACTTGATACAAAGGTTCGGACTTACCCAAACACAATAGGATTGCTTATCAAGTAAATAGGAATTAACGTTTGTGTGATTTAATTTAATTATTGTAAAACTATTATAATGCGAAAAATAAAAGTAAATGACACGACAAGATTTTGTTAACGAGGCTGCCGTAAAATGCAGAAAAACCCAGGACCTTGTCCAGTGAATACTCTCGGGATTAAGCCGCTATACAAAATTACACCTAACTTCGTATAGTTGAGACCAAGTAACTAACCCTATAGTTCACTTAGTTCGTCTCGTATTCCCACGCCTCCGATTTGTGAATAAGTCACGTACTTGGAACAATTCCTTTGGTTCGTATTCCAAACGATAAAGAACGACAAATCTGTTTGGTATCAACTCTATTCAACCAAAGTGATATGAGTGGGACAAAGGCTCTTGTTTATCTTAACATAAACTCCTTCGTCGGGTCCTTAGATCTATCTTATGTTCAATCACCCAAAGGTAATCGTTTAGATTAAGCCAATCAATACCTTTAATCACGAAGAAACGTATTGATGCCGATCTACTCAATTAATCAATCCAATCTACCACAATGATAAACCGATTATTAATTGGATCCTCTTTTACCCAAACAAGTATTCTGCGCACCAAAGATTATAAAACCCTAGTCGATCTTGATATCTTATTTGTCTTCAAATCTTAAATCTTCAATAAAAACTCCGCACACAATCACTTGAATCTCTTGTGATCAATCACGCATTTAACGGAGTCGTTAACAATGGATTATCACAAGATCATCTTTAGAACTCACAATAGTCTAAATATCTGTGAAACTACGAACTAGTTTGAGTGAATCTTATATGTTAGAAGATTCTCAAGAATAAACAAACTAGGTGCAATTAGATTTTAACCACCGTTAGTCAATCAAATCAATCGAAAACAAAGATAAACCCTTGATTATCTATTTTCCCACCAACGGGTCGCGCTAGAGCTTCTCAATCCCAAAGAAGACTTTAAGGCGAGCGAACGTAAGAGATTTCGCCTAATTAGGTTACTCTCTCTCCAGAATGGCTACACACCAAAGTAACAACAACAAATGAGTAACTGTTGTTACGAAGGATTAGTTTTCTAGAAAGGCAAACTTCGTGTATTTATAGACAAGGAAGTTTAGACACCAAGGAATTTCCAAAACCTAAAATATTCTCAAGATATTCATAAAAGCACGATTCGGTTTCATAATTCCTGAAATGCTCTGTCCAAAAATAACGATCGAAATCTCTCGGAAAATCTAATTAGTAAATGCACATTACTAATTCCTGTAATTTCCCTACAAAATGAAATTAATAACCTTAATTAAAAGATTCTTAACTTACTTATGTTTCGATCTCGGGATTCTCTTCCCTTAGTCGTTAGGAATATCTTTGAACAATTATAGAAATAAACATTCACAGCACGTGTTCAAAGTTTTTCGACATCTTAACTTTGTAAGTTCTCTTTCACACTTACAACCTTGAAACCGATTTGCCACACTTCCAAAGAAGTTTAGGAATTGGTTCATCGACTTTCCAGAACTATGTGATTGATCAAACCAACATTCAATCACAATCATGGGTTTACGGTTCACCAAAACAAGTTTCGGTTACTACCTCCATGTGAGTATTGTGCATAGTACACTAGCTTCCCAAAAGTTCGGTTGACTAGGTACTAGGATCGGTTCCCCACATATATATAGTATCTAACTTATATGTGTTGCACATGTCCATAGGATCGGTTCCCCTTTCTCGCTATAAACCTTATTGCACCCCCATACAAGGATCGTTTCCCTTTGATGTCTTGCACCCCTTTACTAGGATCGGTTTCCCTTTCCCTTACTAGAATCGGTTCCCTTTCCCTTACAAGGTCGACATACAAAATCCGATCATACTCACTGGTGATTACTTAAGATCGGTTTACTAATACAAGTTATACCAGTACATAAGTCAGGCCTTTGTGAACAGTTCTACCAAGAACACAACAAGTTGTGAGCGGTTATACTCTATCACACTGTAGATGGGTAAAAACGATTCGATGGTTTTTACGGAATTGAGGAGATGATCACACGGAGGAGACTCCTTGAACCGAGCTTAAATGCTTAACCTCACACAGATGTGACCGTGAAGGGAGTGCTTTGAATTCGAGATATCAATCCGCAGTACTCCGGCCTAAACCAAGACAATGGATGTTCCAGAGTAAATTCGGTCCAAGTGAGGGTGGGTGGGTCATAGGAGGGAAAGGCTGAGAAGTGTGAATCAATGGTCATCGAAGATGAGGTGTGTTGTGTATTCGAATGATTGAATTTGCTCTTGAGAGTTGTATTGTTAATCTCGTGCAGGTCCGTTTAACCCGAGATTATCCTTGTTTCAATCATGATTCAGATTTATTTATATTTGGCTGGAATGAAAACACCATGATCTCATGAAGTGTGACGTTTGATGGAATCAAAGAATGGGGAAGTGGAAATCGATGTTAAAACCAATTGCTCAACGTAAGTGAGACTTGGTTGATTTTCCATCCACTACTTTGTTAACTCCTTCAACTCGATTGCACGACTTGCTCACATTCTCATAGTGTGTATGAACACACGTCCGTGTAATCGCATGCATCAAACCCTAGTTAATATCCCCTCATATAACACGATTGATGTCGATGTGATTGTGAGCCTTAAAGCGTACGATGTATTTAGTTAGTCGATTCTTGACTTCATGACTTCTTGGGACGATGAGTCCTTGTTTTTGTTAGCCGAACGCATTTTGGAAATGTTCGAGACTCTTAATTGGACATGTCTCAAGGAGACAAGAGATATGATATGTGAATAAGTTAACGTGATCAAATATTGCTCATTCGATGAATTATTGAATATTGATAGTTGAAACAATATTTTGGATTTGAGGCAAGTATTGCTCATATGAGCAACATTGCCTCGTTTGATGAATTACACAGAACATGACCAAAAGAAAATATTAAATCGGGAATCATCGAAATTGAACCCGATTATGATAATAAATGTTGATCACGGGATCAACGTAAAATTATTAGCGTTTGAATCGAATCATTAACCTTGGACTCAAAACCCTAATTTGATCAATTGATGATTTATTGATGGTTTATTTGAGAATTAACCACAAAAGGAGGGACCGGCCACATGGGATTATGGGTCGACACCATGTAGTACCCCGGTCTTTCATGTGAGCAAATATCAAGATCTCCCCTCGAAGACCAGTTAATTTGTTGATGAAAGGATGATTAAATGGGCTTGGTTTAATCATTTATTAAAATAATCGTGAACCTTAGGTGATAAACCCAATTAATTATGAAGAGATGAGGGACCGAATTAAGGGGTCATGAAAATACTGGTGTTCACGGGATCAAATGATGATCGTTCCATGAAGTTCCAAGTTGTTTGGAAGAGTTTTGGACCTAACACGATGCAATTGTGCGAATTAGGTCAAATCATGAGAATATGGGACCAGCTTCTTGCAAGCCAAAGAGCCAACCTGGTCGGTCAAGGTAACATGCTCACGTCACCCAAAGTGTACGTATCTCGGTGCGAGAATTTTGAGCATTTTCTCGGGTGTGCGTTTGAGCAACATTTGAGAAAATATGAAGAAATCGGGGTTTTTCTTTGGTCCGTCAAAACCTTCATGAGATGAAGGAAAATAATATAAAATGAGGGAATCATGAAGTGTGGGACCAGAGCTATGGCAAGGCATGGCCGCCCGCCAAGGAGCCGGTCCCACGGTGTTTTCCTAATTTTTTTTTTATAATATATTCATGATTTTAGGAAATATGATAAACCAAAGAGTTCCGTTGAAACCAAGGAGTTTTGTTGAAATCAAAGAGTTTCATGAGACGAAGGAAACAAAATATTAATAATAATAAAATAAGGGCGTGTGGGGATAGGCTTGAGCATGGTTGGTTAGAGCTGGGGCAGATCTCGTGAGTTTTCCCTTATTTTATTATTATTTCATGATTTGAAGGGATTTTCATAATTTTGAAAGAATTTTCATAATTTGAAAGAAATATCATGAAATCAAGGAATTTGATAAAATCAAGGAAATATAAAAATAATAATAATAAAATAATGGGTTTTAGGATAGGCTATAGGGCATGACCTAGGCCTGACTTTGGCTTTGGTCCCACAAGTTTCCTTAATTTTATGTATTTTTTTGTGTATTTTCCCATAATTTGAAGGGAATTTCATAATTTGAAGGAAACATCATGAAATCAAGGAATTTCATGGGATTAAGGGAAACATGAAAAATATAATAATAATAATAATAGGGCGTGTGGGCTAGCTAGGGCATGACCGACCGGCTATGGCCCGATCCCAAGGTTTCCCATATTATTTTTTCGTGGGATCAAGGAAATATCATGAGATTAAGGAGTTTTCATGAATTAGGGAAATAATAAAATAATGAGGAACCATGAGGTGTGGGGCGTAGGGATCAAGGCATGGCCGGTTGGCCAATAATCACGGCCCCATAATATTTTCCCTAATTTTATATTATTTCCTCAAATGTGAAGGAAACAGAGTGAGCGAGGAGTTTCTGGCTTGAAAGGATATTTGTTCAAATGAAAGGATTTTCATGAGATCAAGGTGTAGTAGCAGGATTTCCCACACTACACCCCTTACTCGATTTTGCTTAATTAATCCATTGGAAGATGTAAGATCAAGAACATTTATTGATTGAATTTGCAAGTGTTTACACACGTGGAAAATAGAATTACACTTAGAAGTTAAAACGCTCTTAAACTTTCTCTCTCCTAATGACTTGCCCATTTCCCACACTACACCCCTTACTCGATTTTGCTTAATTAATCCATTGGAAGATGTAAGATCAAGAACATTTATTGATTGAATTCATGAAGTGTTTACACAGAAAATAGAATTACACTTAGAAGTTAAAACGCTCTTAAACTTTTCTCTCCTAATGACTTGCCTAACAATTCCAAAAAGATCTCCTCTTACTGACTCATTTAGCCCTTTATATAGGGTAATACATAGTGGATGACAGCCTAAGTTCCCCTTTATTTTCGGGAGTGTCTCGCGAAGTGTCGCAGATGCACAAACATTCACTCTCGCGACACTTCCTAACCTCGCCAGTCTCACGTCTTCTTTATGTTTTGCCTGTCGTTATTCATTGCGTTGTTTATTTTAGCCTCGCGACTCCCTCGCGACGCCGCTGCTCATTAATCCCGCGAGCCTTGTATGTTGCGATATTATGATCCTACATCTTGCCTCTTTTTCCTTGAATATTGCTTGAAGAGCGATTTGAAGGAAAAATTCATTGTTGTCATATTCCTTGGTTTCAATTGGTGAAGGAACGAGCGAAAGAATACTTTCTTTGAAAAGTACGTACTTGCCTCTATTCTTTTGCAAAGTTCCAAGCTTCTTTGAGATATATGGGAAGTATCGTCTCCTATCTCTCCTCATATTTCTCCCGCGAGGGGAAGAGTATCATGAGATTTTTACAATATTGTTTCCGCGATCGCTTATCTTTATCTCTGTTTCAGCTTTGTACTTTTACACGGATTTTGATTATTAATGTCTTTTCTTGACACGTTTCTTTCAACCGCTTATTCTTGACCATTCATGTCTCTTCGCATTAAATGACCTCGTTTTTCTCGAGGATCTTTTTTCCTATATATAGTTTTCTTTTCCCCTTCTTTTCATTCTTTAGTTTCTCTCTCGCAACTTTTCTTTGACTCTCTCCTTCCGCAATTTGCGCTCCCGCCACCGCAAATCTTTTCTTCATCCTTTCTAGCGCTCGATCTTAATCTCCAATCTCCCATCCATTCCCATACCGATAAATGGCTGCCATCGGGGTCGTGCATACAAAACTTCTTTTCAAGAAGTTCAACAAAAGTTGCTTGAGAAGGGTTTTACTCTATCAACCATTCCTAATCAAGAACCTTCATCTATTCTTTCGAATCGTTTTCCGATCATCAATGTGATGATCAAAAGATTATAGTCTCGCTAGGTCGCTTCTCGTGGGACTTCCCATTCCCTTGTACAATCCCGAGATGCCTCTATTTTATGAAATCTTGGCCCATGAAAAATTCTCTGGGCCGTTTATCAATTAAGTGGCGATTGTATTCGCTCGATGCTTGAGTTCGCGAACCGCGGTGCAGGTGCAAAGGATCTTTATACCCTAACTCGCGTAAATCCCAAATTCGCAGACTTGGAAATAGTCGTGGAGAAATACACCGTGGAAAATTTTTTCAAAATTACTCAATGATAACTATGGTGAATGCGAGATCTCACATGCTTCAGTCAAGAAAAAGGATAATGTCTCTCAAGATAAATTACTCATGCAAGACATTGATTGGCACCCAGTGCAATAATACCTCTCCTCGTCATTCCAAAGATGAGAAATGGTGGGTCGTACTTTGATCTTAAATGGTCCTTACATCGCGGCTCGCATATTCTTCCCGCAAATCTCGCAGATATCATCCTTGGGAATTCAAATGGCCCGAGAAGAAGAAAGAGGTATGTTTCCGACTTCAAATTTTGCTTTCGCAACTTTCTTTCTATAATTGCCGAGTTTGTGAAATCTTTCGATAGCCAAAGTTGAGAAGAAGCTACAAAAAGGATCCGTCTGAGGATACTCGACATTGCTTCGATCGCTTACGAGTGAAGTAAGAAATCACTTCCTTTCTTCTTATTTAAAACAATATTGTTGCCTCGCTTTCTTATCTTTACGCGTATGCGAAGGTTGGAGTCGAAGAAACTATTGTCGCAAGATTAAAAATATGGGTAAAACTGCTGCTCGCAAGGGTAAATCTTCCGCTCCATTAACTAAGAAGCGAAAGGTCCAATCTTCTTCTCGCCTTAGCTCAAGCTCAATCTTCCGACGAGGATAACTATGATTCGAATCCTTCTCTCGCCAAGAAGATTCCATCGACCAGCTTCTTCTATGGATCAGCTTATCTAGCATCTTCTCCGATCGTTTCTTCCGAGGAATGGGAGATGCTCCCCTAGCTTTCTCATGGGACTCTCGCAAACGTGTGTAATGCTACTTTATTAGAGGGCAATAATTCTTTCAATGGAACCTCTAGAGTTGTGTCTCCCGACTTTTTGAATGCACTTGGATCTTTGGTATGTATGCACCATATTTCCCGTTAATTTTAAATTTTTAAATATATATATTAATGATTTTTCTATCTTCTTTTATAGGTTGGAAGAACTTCTTTTGTAGTTGCCTCGCATCTCGAAAGAAGACGCAACAATCTTGAAAAGAAGAATTTGCAATTGAGCAAGAAGATTCAAGAATTAGAGATCGAAGTCGCGGGCCATCTCGCGATAAAGACGAGAGAATTCAAAAGTTAAACACCGAACTTGACTCCCAAAAGGATAAGGTGTCCACTCTTCAAAACGCCAATCAAGAACTTTATGGTATAAAATTTTACCTCCTTTTTACTATTTTTATTTTATCGGTCGCATATTGCTACCTAACTTATTACTTTCGCAGATGTATATAATCTCTCCGATGAGGCTATTCTTCTCCATACATTTCCCGATCCTATGGATAATAATCTTCTTCTCGCTCACCTCAACAACTCTTTAAGTAGTTCATCGAACAAAATTAACTCTCTTTCATTAAATGAACTTCAGATCAAATATCGTCTTTTAGAAATTGAGCATAGATCCTGGGTTTAAGTGCCGCCAACCAATTTAAACGAATGTTTCTCGAGTCCCATAAAGAAACCAAAATTTTGAGGAAGAAAATTAGTGACCACATAGATGATAAAGATCGCATTGCTAATAATGGTGCACAGTGCATTAGCAACATTTCAAAAATCTCTCCTTGAATTACAAATTGAGCGAGATGAATTGCTTCGCTGTAATTCCTTGCTTAGTGAGCGAGAAGATCAAATTCGTTCTCTCCTTGTTATAAACAAGGATTTACGAATTCGCCGGGCTGCGAAAGTTTTAGATAATGCCGTAAATAACCTAGGTGTTGATGTTAGTCTTCACGCCGAGCATACTTCCTTGGTTAAAGATATGATATCCGACAGAGAAGGTTGCTTATTATACCTTATTGCTTCTTATTTCGTAGTATTGCTTGTAAATTGTTAACTTGTTATTTCTTATTTGCGTAATCCGAGAAGAGGCTTCTGTGTTAGAATTAGAGAGCTTGAATCAAAAGAACAACTCGCCGGAATTTTCCAAATGAGAATTGAAGAACTCAAACCGAAAAAGAACAATTTCGCAAAGAATCTCTCCCTTCGCGAGAATAGATATTCCAGTTGAAGAAACAATTTCTAACGACAAAGGAGAACTTTAGTAATGATGTGTTCGTTTTCGCAATGGAGGCATGGAGTATGTTTGTAAGGACCACAATATCCTCTCGCATTCATATCCCCGTCTCCTTGAAAAGGTTCCCGAGAATCTCGCCTGTCTCAGACGTTTCGATAGCGAGGCCGGGCGAAGAAGAAAATTTCGCGATGAGAATAATCGATCAAGAATCGATGAAGAAGAAGAATCGCCAAAGAGATAACTCTTTTTGTTTTCTTTTTCTCGCTTGTAATATCTCGTACATTTCGTATCCTTATTATAGTGTATTTCTTGGATTTTTCCCCTCTAAATTCAATCTTCACTTCCCTTTTTTGGTAGTTCTTCCTTGTAATATAATTGGCTAACATTATTGATGTATAACTCTTTCATCGAAGATGAATAACAATATTTCATCTTTTCCATTCCCATACTTGCCTCTCGTTATTTATCTTCGATGGAAGATTTTAGTTGTCATCATGTATGTTGTTGAATATTTATTTTATTGTTATTGAAATATATCGTTGCGACAAGGTCGCAAGCCGCCTTTACACTTTCATGCAATGGCCCATTGACCTTGCCTTATCATTTTTGTGTGGTCTTCCAAGTCGACCTCCCTAATTAGAGGTCTTCCCTCGCCACCTTTCATTGCGACAAAATCGCAGACGTCTTTACACTTGCATGTAAAGACCCATTGATCTTGCCTTATCATTTTCCAAGTATTTTTGCCTCTGCAGATATTTTAGTTGCGACAATGATGACAGGCCTATATATCCTTGCGAACACATAGCCCCATGACATTGCCGCCGTGCGACGAAATCGCAGACGTCCGTACACTTTCATGTAAAGACCCATTGATCTCGCCTTACCTCGCGTTAGTATTATTGCCTCTCGCAGATCATTGCACAAATATGACGAGCCTAAATTCTCTTGCGAGAACAGAGCCTCATGACATTTGCGTCTCGTTTTGACACCCCTAATGGAGAGCGTCGCCCTTATCATCTCCCCGCCTGTTCCCTTCAAGGAGGCGAAACATCGGCCATACAAGACTAGCTCCTCCCATCCGGCCTTAACAACAACCAAGCTTGTTTTCGCAGCCTCTTATCCCTTATACCTATAGGGTTTATGGTTACAAGGCCGCACCCTAAGTGGAGTTTTTTCGGGCGAGTGCAACATATGCCAAGACTTGCCAAGAATGGCCTGTGGTAGGTTCATCCATCCCGGCACTCGGCTCAACCGTGTACCCGGCGCCTTGAGCATACATCGACTCCTAAGAAGAGACCTGGCCGCCCAACCAGGGTATAACCTACATATATAGTTGGGAATCCAAGGTACCTCCTCCTGGATAGGCTTTCATGGGCCCCAAATTTCCATGACTCAAAGCTTCAGAGCGGTGTAACCTTTCCCCCGAGCCATGTCGAGAGATACCCCTTATATGACGCACTTTAGGTCTTACATTTGCCTCTTACGAAATGTTATTCGCGAACTAGGTGTACGCCATAAAGGTTCGTCCCATTCATTTACTCATTCATCTTTGTTAAATCATTCAATCATTCAATCATTCATGTTTCATTATTTGTTAATATTTGTTTGCGAAGTATTCGCCAAATTCCATTTCATTTGTTGTGTCTTTATCTCTTTCTTAATCGAATTCTCATTTACCCTTGATCGCAAGATTCTCGCACATCATTACTTCAATTGCTACTTTTCCTCCCCGCTTTTGTTGACTATTCACTTCTTATGCCTTTTGTTCCTCATATCCTTCGCTCCTTTATTATCATAACATTCGCCTGCTTTCTAGGCATTCACTCGCGAGGCATGTTCGGTCCTTACTTCTATAACATCTACCATCAGCTTTTTCCTTTCTCTCGCTCATCTCTCACAAGTTGCTTCCAACCCTTTCTTTTGGCATTCCTTTCTTCGCAGCCTTTCTACATCGACCTCATGACATTGCCGTGACTCCTTCCAATCTCCCCGTATAATACCAATGCCATTTGGATGTGGGAATTTTATGCATTGATGATATGTTGATGCGACTCCCAAGATTTCATGAAGCCATGGCCTCCCAATCAGCCGCATTATATGGAGATTCCACGTCAACCACACGTAATAAAATATCGCTTGATAATCCTTGTAGAGGTATTCTCATGTGAACCTCTCCCTTTGGTTTGTTTGCAGTACATTAAAGCCATATATCTTGTATGTTGAGGGGATCAAATCCTCATCTTTTCCTCCCATCGCCTTGTAAGTATGGTAAAAGAGAATATTTACCGAACTTCCGGTGTCGATTAGATTCGGTTGATCGCCCAACAAGCTTCGCTTCATCATCTTCTCCATCAACTGGTTTCGGGTTAATCTCTAATTTTACAACCAATGGGCTATCATGTGTTTCTCTTCCTTTTGGCACTTCATCGCAGAGAAAGAAATAGTCTTCACCGCCACTTTTCTAATCAAGGCTGTTTCGCCAAAGCTCATTATTTCTTTATCGTCGCATCTCTCGCAAAGACTCTACCGAGCACGTTGTCATGAAAATCTTCGATTGTGCGATAAGAGTGGACGATAGAGTTGCAATTCAAATTTTTGGCTTTGTTCCGATTTCTATCACAAATGTTTCCTTTCCTTTCGCCGACACTCGTTCTTGCATTTCGGTGGTGGTGGTAATGTCCGGCCTTTTTCTTCTCCTTTTAGAAAGTGATTCAGCCTTTCCTTGATCAATCATCCCGAGAATAATTCTCTTACGTTTTCGCAAATGCTTGTTTGATGTCCATGGAAGCGATGGTAAGAACAAAACTCATGACTTCTGTCGCCCGGTGGTGGTTCCATCCCGCGCTCCAAGGTGCTGGTACATCTTCCATCACAAGTATAGCCTCCCGATCTTTTCCACACTAGCATTCAGCTGGAGGCATCTTAATTGGTTCCCATACTATTCTCGCGCTTCTCCGCCCTCCATGGTTATATTGCCTTCGTCCACCATAAGTTTCTTGCACATGATCTAGCCTCCGAATCTTATTATTGCTGTTACGGTTATAGTAGTTCCTTTCTTGTTCAAATTCCTCCCGGTCATGGCTTCCCATAGCTACTATCTTCCGCCTGTCTCTCATCATCCTTCCCTCGCTTGCCGTCCTTGCGAAGTGCTCGCCACCGTATTGATGAATTGAGGTAACAAGCTTGCGTTCGCAGCATTCGAGTTTGTGTTCGCGATCTGGATAAGAATTCATTTCATTCTCGTCTTTCTTCTAAGGCGATATATTCTTCCCGTAATTCTCGCAGCTTCGCCATCGTGATTGTATTTTTGACTCTAAAAATTTGAATGTATAACAAGTTAGTCGCGAAGAGAGCATTCACAAATGAGAGGATGAGATATCTTTCCTCAACCCGTCCCGCCATTTCGCTACACATGGTTCTCCATCTTATTGTCAATCGCTTTAAGCTCTCGCCAACCCTTTGTTTCAACCCGAATACATCTTCAATACCGGGTCGTGAAGAGTTGTTACTTATGTATGCTCCCAGGAATGTGGCTTGTAAATGATTGAATGATGTGATTGTGTTCCTTGGTAGTCCCTCAAACCATTTTAGTGCTTCTCCAATTAGGCTTGACGCGAAATACTTGCACAATATGGCATCATGATTCTCCCACTGCAACATACACCTCATATAGGCCTTGATATGTCGTACCGCATGTGTTGTTCCGTCGAAGATGTTTGTTAATGCGTGGAGATTGCACTTAGGAGGTATTCCTCCCATCTCGTACTTCTAGCGTGAAGGGATTCTTCGCAGCCTTCTCGCGATGGCTTCGTCCAATTGTTTCCTTCCTCCTTCCCTTCGCTCGTTCAACAATCCTCTCATTTCAAAGCTTCTCTTAAGATTTGTTCATTTGCCTCGTAACTTGATTCTACCGGGTCTTTTTAGCTCGCTTCTCTCCTTCTTCGCTCGTGCCTCGTTTTGACCTTCTTGTTCGTTATTTTCTTCTCTCCTTTCCCTCGCGACGCTCTTCTTCGTTTCTTTCTTCAATTCGCACGCCATTATATCGGTTGTTCTCTCTTCTTGGTTGTCTCTCGCCTCTCATCTCGCGCCCTCTCATATTCTTCATTAATATTTCTATTAGTACGATTTTGTTCCCTTCTTCTTTCGCTGTTATCATGGTTATTTTGGCCGGATTGCCTCCTCCATCTCTTGATTTTCCATTTCTTCTCTTAGCCTTTCTCTCTCGCGAGCTAGCCGCGCTTGTTCAATGTAGTGTCTCTCAATGTCATCCTCGATCTCTCGGTTTCTTCTCGCTCTTCTCTCCCGTGCAAGATTATTCTCCTTCAAACTGGGTCATTCGGTTCTTGGAGTTGCATGTTTCCTTGATTTTCCCTATTCCGCTCATTTTGAAGATTTTCGGGTTGAGGAATATAACGATCTTTCTATTTCTCCTCTTCTCTCGCCATGCTCTATATTCGGATTTTGTGTTTCTTCATCGGTGCTTTCTCGTTGGTAAAACTCTCCTTCTTTCTTTTTCTCCATTCGATCTTGAACTTGATCTCACGCTACTTCTAGATCTCCTATTTTGCAACCTCATATTTTCCATCCTCAATTCATGATTCTCGTCTTGTCAAGTTTGCTCGTTCCTCTCGCCTCTAGCCGTCTCTCTTCGTGTATTGTTTGTCTCAATCTTTCTAATGCCGCGATTTCTTCGTTTTCTCCGTTCATTCCTTGCTCTCCTTGTCCATTGTTCATCACCGTCGCTCCTCTTCTCTCTCGTCTTCGTAATCGATCTCCAAGTATGTACACTTACTCTATCATAATCCTCACCGCGTTTGCTACCGGGGAGTTCGGTGGCTGATTTTGATCTTCTCCATCATTTCTCCTATTCATCCTTGATGATTCTCCTGTTTCATTCCTCCTTTCTCCAAAGAAGTCTCCCACTTCTTCTTACAACCGTTGATTGCCCTTGTACATTTCTTCTTCTAGCCATTTTTCTTTTTCAATGAATTCTTGAGGATCTTCTCCAAATCTTTTCTCTCGTTAATCCAAATTCCTTCCAATTTCTACGTCAATCTCTCGCACAAACCCCTCGTTTCTAGCGCATATGTAGTAGCAGGATTTCCCACACTACACCCCTTACTCGATTTTGCTTAATTAATCCATTGGAAGATGTAAGATCAAGAACATTTATTGATTGAATTCATGAAGTGTTTACACAGGAAAAATAGAATTACACTTAGAAGTTAAAACGCTCTTAAACTTTCTCTCTCCTAATGACTTGCCTAACAATTCCAAAAAGATCTCCCTCTCTACAGACTCATTTAGCCCTTTATATAGGGTAATACATAGTGGATGACAGCTAAGTTCCCCTTTATTTTCGGGAGTGTCTCGCGAAGTGTCGCAGATGCACAAACATTCACTCGCGACACTTCCTAACCTCGCTGTGTCTCACGTCTTCTTTATGTTTTGCCTGTCGTTATTCATTGCGTTGTTTATTTTAGCCCTCGCGACTCCCTCGCGACGCCGTCGCTCATTAATCCCGCGAGCCTTGTATGTTGCGATATTATGATCCTACAGAAAATAGAATTACACTTAGAAGTTAAAACGCTCTTAAACTTTCTCTCTCCTAATGACTTGTCTAACAATTCAAAAAGAGATCCCCCTTACGTACTTCATTTAGCCCTTTATATAGGGTAATACATAGTGGATGACAGCTAAGTTCCCTTTATTTTCTGGAGTGTCTCGCGAAGTGTCGCAGATGCACAAACATTCATTCTCGCGACACTTCCTAACCCTCGCCCAGTCTCACGTCTTCTTTATGTTTTGCCCGTCGTTATTCATTGCGTTGTTTATTTTAGCTCCTCGCGACTCCCTCGCGACGCCCGTCGTTCATTAATCCCGCGAGCCTTGTATGTTGCGATATTATGATCCTACACAAGGAAAATAATAAAATATGATAAATATAGAATTTGGGCGTGGACCGGTCACGCATGATCGGCCGGGCCGCGAGCCGCTCCCTAGCGCCTTGACTATTATTTTATTATTTTCTTTCCTACTTGCATAGGTTCATCGTCTCGTCGTATTTTGAGATACTTGTTTGTTCATTCAGGTGTTTGTTAATGCATTATTTGTCGAATACATTTACACCATTTTTATCGGGGCTTAACACGGTTAACTCGTATGCCCGTGTGTTGAATATTTATTACTAACCCGTGAATTCTCACGGGAAGAACCATCTCGATTGTTGGATCAGAATACATATAAGTATGGGTTTATGATTTTAGCCTTTGTCGAAAAGCCACCATCTGCATTAAGTCCCCTACTTAGTGAGGAAAGCCGTGTTCTCGTATCAAGATTGAATGGTGATTTTGGTCACAAACAAGATAAGCAATTTGAACTTAGTCATTAGATAAGACCTACCGGATTTTTGATAGTACGAGCAAGCCACGACTTGAATGAAGATTCCAGTGGCATGATAGAGCATCGTTTAATGAGCATAAATTGGTGTTGAACTGATTTTGATGACGGGACCTTGGTCGTTTTAAGATTCACGGGCCGGGCCCAATAAGGAAATCCTTGTGAGATTAGGTTTTGGAAATAAGATTTGATATAAAAGGGAATTGATCCCTTTTTTATTTTATTTCACCTTGAACGACCACCACCTTCATCAACTCATCATCTCCTTCACGTCAACAGGAGAAGAGAAAATTTGCCTGGAGCTTGTTGGCGATCGTCGACACCGTGCGACCACCGTCCGCCATATTCGACCTTGCCAAACACAGTAATAATTTTATTTTTTTAGAAGTTTGCTGAGTTCATGAGTTGTTCATGTTTTGATCATGTTGAAATTATATATATGTGTATATATGAGTGTGAGTTTTGTTGAAAACCCTTATTTTAGAAAACGTACGTTCGTTTCATCGTTAGTTTGAGAACCCATTAATAATCCCTGACCTAGTAGAGATTTTTTTATGTATAGACCTGTGTCTAGTGATAAAAATTTTTGTTTATGAGCTTTCATGAAGACCAAAACTTTACCTTGAAAAGATGTGAGCTTTCACAGAACCGAAATAAACCCTCGTTTCAAAGAAAGACGATCGTACGAAGGAAAATAATTTTTTTTATAAAATCATGGCATGTTCATGGATTTTACTTAGTGAGCCTCACTCACGTCAAAAGATTTTATTTACGTGGGTAAATCACGCTTTGTTTATGTCTATAAATATATGTATTAAAATCAAAACTTGAGTTTTGAGAAGTAAACCATTATTTGTGATGAAATAATATTTCAATTTTCGTAATTCCATGATGAATGTTCATGCAGTGGAAATATTCATGATTCTATGAAAAATCTGAGTTTCTTGCTCGTCTCTTATAGGTTCGAAAAGGCGAGCAAGTTTTGAAGTGTTTAACTCTTACGTTGTGATCACTATTGTTAGTGAAATCGTAAAAGGTAAAAGCTTGAGAATTACCATTTTGTAGAATTGACATATGCGCATCTATAACTCCGTGCCTCCGGTTCCCGATAATGGTGTCTTCCCAGCAGACAATTATTCTTCCAGCTCTTCCGAGGAGGATTCCAGGATTTTTTGAGGCCAAAGCTCGTGCAAGCATAGATCGTGCTTTATTGGAAAATAGGGTCTCTTGATAAACCGAAAGTCGATCCTAAAGAGCTCTTGAATAGGAAAGAAAATGAGGAGATACTTGTGAGTATCGAAAGAAAAGGAGCAGACTGAGTGGAAAAGACAAAGAGCCGAGGAAAGACTCCGATCCCGTCCTTATGGTGTGGCCTCGGCATTCGTATGCGAGGATGAAGAAGAAGAGCTCGTATGGGATTCTCACAACATGCAAGGATAGGTCATACTCTCCACACAGGAGATGGAACGACATGTTAGGGCTGATCTCCAAGCTAAACGTGACGATGAATATCTACAGGATGCGATGGAGGGTGATGAAGAAGAAGAAGAATTTTCTCGACTTGGGAAGGACTCCGAGAAAGAGTATGATAAGGATCCTTGAGATGATGAGAAGGATGATGATGATGATGAAGACGGCATGCGGATGACTATGACTAGTCTTGCTCGTGATCTTATTTAAACATTTGAATGTTTTTTTTATCCTCGTAATAGACATTTCTTTGATGATGAACACTTTTCTTCGGGATTAGGTTTTTCTTTCGAATGAGAAACCCTTCTGTGAATGTTGATTCTTCCCAAATTGAATGGAATGGACAATGTCCATGCCCAAAAATTCATCAGATCATTTTCTACTTGCCTTGGTGATTTCATTTGCAAAAATACTAACATAAGTTACGTGAGAAAAACACGTATCACACGCAAACTGTGTAGACCATGCGCGGCTCCGTCAATTAATTATTTTTTTCCCCATCTTCGCATTGATCTTACTTGAATCTTGTGGTTTGTAAAATATGCAACTGAATTTGACTATCTACGGAAGATAAGTATCCACTATATCTTGTATATATCCCCAGACTTAGGGTTTAGCATTTGCGCAAATATTTCTTCTAGTCCCCGAGTTAGTTTTCATGAGGAAATCTTGATTATCATACTTTCGTCGCTATGTCCAGCAAATTCAGCATTTCTTTTCGGGAATGAACCTCAGTCGAGAAGCATGAAGTAGAAGCCGTCCTGACTCCGGTAAGTTGTGTATCTTCTTTCATCTCCATTTGATCGAGTTATTGATCACGGAAAATAATTTGTTGCAGATAATCCGAAGAATCCGTCTTCTTCTCATAATTCGAGACCTGCGGATATTAGAGCCCCCGCTTCGATATAGATCAACTCATCTTTGAAGCTTTTCGCATCCGTGAGTAATTCCATGATTTTCAAGTGGTGTATTACTCGATGGTTTTATCCAATCTTCATATGAAATTAAGATTTCTTTACCGCAGTTGATGTGCATGTTGTTGTCGATGTTTTAAAGAGGACGAATGGAAAGTCTGCGACCAATGATGATAGCGTCAATGAAAGTTCTATTAACTGTGAAGGCCGGAACGGAACTTACTACCCAACGGCTGGACTCCCGTTTGAGACTCCCATGATCAATAATTTTCGAGCAATGAAATAGTTGGCGGCCGTGGTTCCCAAATGTCATGCGTCTTTGTATACCAAGATTTGGAGACGATATGGTCACATTGCCACTACTTGTTTGTGGAGAGACTTTTTGCCGACCCTCCTAACTACTGATCGCTGGGTTCTACCAATTATTGAAAAGATGATGGAGACGAATCTGCAAGATGTTAAGAATTGTGACTTTCTGTTTATGGGTAAAAATCGTTTCCGCCGATTTCGGTAAATTCGGTAGGTGAGTGAGAAACTGGTTTAAACCATAAACAAATGTGTTGCACGTGAGCACTTTATAGATTGAGAGATCAATGCATACAAGTCCGGCCTAAACCAAGAAATGGTCGTTCTGGACTTGCTTCATTGGGTGCGAAAGTGGAGGAGAAGGGTTGATTTGAGGAGGGAAGCAAAGAAAGGTGTTGAGACAGAATACACTCGGGAGAGTAGTGTCTCGACTTGATCGGAAAGTGAAAGCTTCGCAAGCTTGCAAGAGATGAAAGCTTTTTGGAGAGCTTGCAAAGTTGCCTTTTCCGAGAGTGTTGTGTTTTTCTCTTGACCGAGACTTTTTATTCGGGGTGGAAATAGGTAAGACCTATTTATACAAGTCGAGATTGAAACGCACTGCCTCATGAAGGAAGAGAGTAAAGGTGAAATAATGGGAGGAGGTGGTAATCGCATGGTGTTTATGGGTGAAAATGTTTTCACCATTATTCCTCATTTATTTGACCGCTTTATTCCTATTCACGCTTTCTTAATGTGAGTGTAGTGTACGTTGCATGCCGGTGGGACCGCCAAACCAAGACCCTCGGAAAGCATCCCCAAGTATGTGTTGATATCTCGAGTGTTGGTTGCACCTGAGTGCAAGTGGCGCCGCTAGTGGCGCGTCGTGGCATGTGCCAATGGCATGTGCGGAATGCCTTTGTGCGGGTTGCACCTGAGTGCAAGTGGAAATGCCCGAGCCGCTAGTGGCGTGTGTGGCATGTGCCAATGGCATGTGCGAATGCCTTGGTGGTAGGTTACGTTGAGTGTAAGTGGCAATGCGGAGAAGCTAGTGGCGTGTGTGGCATGTGCCAATGGCGTGTGCGAATGCCTTGGTGGTAGGTTGCACGGTTTGCAAGTTAGGATACCGGCGTGGGTTTTGGCATGTGTCAATGGAACATACTACCAAGTTGGCCTAGGTTGCATGGCTTGCAAGTTAGGCTTCAACAGCGTGTTTGGCATGTGTCAATGGCACGCATGGCCATTAGGGCCCGTCCCAGTAAGAAAAGCTACCAGCGATGCATGTTGGCATGCCAATGGCATGCTCGGCCATTAGGGCCACTACCGGTAAGAAAAGCTACCAATGATGCGTGTTGGCATGTGCCAATGGCATGCTTGGCCATTAGGGCCACAACCCGGTAAGAAAAGCTACCAACGATGCGTGTTGGCATGTGCGATCGGCATGCTCGGCCATTAGGGTCACTACCGGGTAAGAAAAGCTACTAGTGATGCGTGTTGGCATGTGCCAATGGCATGCTTGGCCATTAGGGCCACGACTTGGTAAGAAATGCTACCGGCGAGCGTGTTGGCATGTGCCAATGGCATGCTTTCGGCCATTAGGGCCACGACCCGGTAAGAAAAGCTACCGGCGATGCGTGTTGGCATGTGCCAATGGCATGCTTGGCCATTAGGCCACGGCAGTAAGAAAAGCTACCAAATGAGCGTGTTGGCATGTGCCAATGGCATGCTTAGCCATTAGGGACACGGCTTAAGAAAAGCTACGAGCGTGTTAGCATGTGCAATGGCATGCTCGGCCATTAGGGCCACGGCCCGGGTAGAAGAACAGTGCTACCGCCGATGCGTGTTGGCATGTGCCAATGGCATGCGTGGTTAATTTGGCCTAGGTTGCACGGTTTGCAAGCCTAGGCGCGAAGGCGTTACTTTTGAATGGCGAGGCTAGGGCCAAGGTAAGGGTGTTTGGCTTGGCGTGGTGCGACCAGATAGCTGGGGCCAAGGCGAGTGCGTGTGGCGCGGCGGCTAGTTTGGGTTAGGTGTGGCTGGCGTGATTTGCCATTGGCACGGATGCGCGACAAAGCATGGTTGGCATGCTTTGGCGCATTTGGTTTGACTAGCATAGATAGGGCCAAGGCGCAGTGCATTTGGCATGGCGCGGCTAGCTTGGGATAGGTGTGGTGCGACCCGAGCGTAGCGGGGCAAAAGCCGAGTGATGGCGCGCCTAGCTTGGGTTAGGTGTGGGCGGCATGATTTTCCATTGGCACGGAGCGCGGCCAGCATGGTTGGCATGCTTTGCGCGTTTGGTGTGACTAGCATAGCTAGGGACAAAGCGAGCGCGTTTGGCACGGCGCGTCTAGCTTGGGCTAGGTGTGGGCAGGCATGATTTGCCATTGGCACGGAGGTGCGGCTAGCATGGTTGGCATGCTTTGGCGCGTTTGGTGTGACTAGCATAGCTAGGGCCAAGGCAGAGTGCGTTTGGCATGGCGCGGCTAGCTGGGGCTAGGTGTGGCTGGCATGATTGCCATTGGAATGGGAGGTGCGGCTAGCATGGCCGGGCATGCTTTGGCGCGTTTGGTGGTTAGCATAGCTAGGGCCAGGCGAGTGCGTTTGGCATGGCGCGTCTAGCTTGGGCTAGGTATGGTCGGGCATGATTTGCCATTGGCACGGAGGTGAATTAGGTTTTGTTCATTGTAACCCTAATTTGAAAAAAATACCCCTATTAATTACGGCTACATGCATTGAATGTTCTAATAAATATGTCACTTTGGTGACATTAGGTTATTCAGAGGTTTTACGATTTTACCCTTTGTCTAAAAAAAAAAAAAACCACCTCAGTAGGATCATAATATCGCAACGCACAAGGCTCGCGAGATTAATGAACGACGGCGTCGCGAGGGAGTCGCAGGGAGCTAAAATAAACGACGCAATGAATAAACGACGGGCAAAACATAAAGAAGACGTGAGACCTCGGCGAGGATTAAGAAGTGTCGCGAGAGTGAATGTTTGTGCATCCGCGACACTTCGCGAGACATTCCCGAAAATAAAGGGGAGCTTAGCTGTCATCCACTATGTATTACCCTATATAAAGGGCTAAATGAGTCTGTAAAAGGAGAGAGATCTTTTTGGGAATTGTTAGGCAAGTCATTAGGAGAGAGAAAGTTTAAGAGTGTTTTAACTTCTAAGTGTAATTCTATTTTCCTGTGAAAACACTTCATGAATTCAATCAATAAATGTTCTTGATCTTACATCTTCCAATGGATTAATTAAGCAAAATCGAGTAAGGGGTGTAGTGTGGGAAATCCCATGGCTACTACATATGCGCTAGAAGGAGGGGATAATCATTGGTAAAAGAGAGAAGATCGCAATTAAAGTTGTTTAAATCAAGAAAATGAGAAAGGAATATCTTAAATCGGATGAAACGGACGAAAAAGATATGGCATGCAAAGACAGACACAAGAGCAATGATTAGTGAATTTCATGAAAATATCGTAGGAAAAATACATAAACGGATTTTAAAGGAAAGAAGATTATGGATAGAGAAAGGACATCACCTTTGAAGGATTGGGAAAAAGTGAGATAACATTCATGGCGGGGAAATATCAAAAGAAAACTTGGATCACATGTCTCCACCGGTGATTGCAATAAACGCGTATAAGGAAGGAGAGAAATCGGAGAATACGATGAAAACATGGGTGATGAATGGAGTTTTAATCGATACAGGAGTCCGGGGTGAACATCATGTTCTATCACGCTTACAAAAAGATGGGATATAAAGACGAAGATATGATTTTGTGGCATACAATATTCAAGGTTTTGGTAAATCCATAACAAAAAGTTAAAGGGGAGATAAAAATACGTATTCCGTTAGGGAGGAATCGAAACTGTGTGACATTGAGTGTGGTGGATATGGAATCACCATACAACATGTTACTAGGAAGACCATGGGTACATGCAATAAAAAGTCGTGGCCGACGCTCCATCAATGTATCAAGTTCCCTACACCAACTGGAATCATGAGATCGAGGGGATGCTTGCAAAGGGAAGAATATATTATCAAAATGAAGTAAAGTGTTGCAGGAACAAATAAACAAGCGAAAGAACATATCAAAATACCGCAAAAAAAAAGATGGCGAGGGGCAACTAAGAAAGAAGAAGAATTCAAAGTTTACATGATAAGAGCAAAGGAAGGAAAAGGCATACCAAGCGAGATCTCGGGAGAAGAAGATGATCTTGCGAAAGGACCAACCCCTATGGGAGAACCGAAGGCCAGATTACGCTCGCGAGAATCAACTAAAGAAGTGAATATTGGAACTAAGGAAAAACCTAAGATGCTAAAGATTGGAACTAGCATGGAAGAGATGAAGAAAAAAGAACTGTCGATCCGTTACGAGATTATAAAGACATCTTCGCATGGGATATGGATGAAATGCCCGGTATAGATCCGTCGATCGCTTCGTCACAAGTTAGAAATTGATAAAAACGTGAAGCCATTTAAACAAAGAATTAGAAAGATAGCAACAAAGATATCACCCTCGAGATAGAAGAAGAACTGCGAGAAGATCTTCGGATGCGGAATTATTAGACAAGCAAAATATCATGAATGGATAGCGAATATGGTTATAGTTCCAAAAGAAGAACAAGGGAATACGGATTTGCATTGATTTCACCGACTTAAATAAAGCTTGCCCTAAAGACAGCTTTTCCAACGCGATATTCCACAACTAGTCGAATCAGAAATGGGAATGAGAGAGTATCATCTCTCGACGGATACAAAGGTTACAACCGCATTCCCCGCCGAGGAAGATCAGAGCATAATCGCTTTCTTCGCTCCAAGAGGATTATATTGCTATACTAAAATGCCGTTTGGTTTACGAAATGCCGGAGCAACATATCGAGGATGGTAGAAAAGGTATTCAGAATGGATACATAAAACACTAGAGGTATACGTAGATGACATGTTAGTAAAAAAGTAAAAAGGCGAAGATCATGTGCAAGACTTGAAAGAAATTTTTGAACAAATGAGGCGTTTCAACATCAAAGTCAATCCAGAAAAATGTACCTTTGGAGTAGCTGGTCAGAAAGTTCTTGGGTTACATTATATCAAAGGAAGGAATACATGTTGATCCGGAGAAAGTAAAAGCGATTCGCGATATGCCGACACTGCGACAAGAAAGGATGTTCAAAAGCCGAATGGGTTACTAGCATCACTAGGAAGGTTCATCTCGCTGGTCATCCGATAAGTGTAAACACTTTTTCAATGTTCAAAAAAGGATCGAAATTTAAGTGGACTGGACGAATGTGAAAAGGCTTTGCAAGGGATCAAAGAGCATTTAATGGATATATCCATTATGTGTATGCGTAACCAGAGAGGAATTATTAATATATCTCGCGACAACATCGCATGCCTTAAGTGCAGGTTTTTACCGCGAATGGACGCAGAGTAGAAAACCAATATATTATATCAAAGCAAAACTTTTAATCGCAGAAAAGAAATTATTCAAGATTGAAAAACTAATCTCAAGGCGTTAGTCTATGCGCGTTTAAACTTCGCATATATTTTCAGCACATCTTCGTTAAAGTGGTGACAAAGGTACCAATTGAGTCGGTAATGAAAATTCAAAAAGATCAGAAGAGTCGAAAGGTGGAATGCTCAAATAAGCCATTACAAACCGAAATATGAAATATTATCTTCAACAAAGTCACAAAGTTGTATGAGACTTTTAAAAGAATTTCCTTTGGAGGAAGATGAAGCAGTGGATGAAATGATGGATGTAGAAGAAGAGCATGGAGATCCAAAATATTTGTTAACCGAAAGATCGGTGGAAATATTAGTGGATGGATCATCCAATGGAGAAGGTAAAGGAGTGGGAATTGTTGTGATTTCGCTGTAAGGCAATAAGTTAGCTTTCGCTTTTAGATTGGAATTTGAGTCTACCAATAATGAAACGGAGTATGAAGCTATAATACATGCTCTAAAATTCGCAATAGAAATGAAACTGGAGAATGTGAGGATTACTGATTGTGACTCGCAATTAGCAATTTGTCAAATAATGTAGAAGTATGCTACAAATGATCCATCTCTACGTAAATACAGAAGCTTGTAGAAGTGTTGTCAAGATGAGATACCAAAAATAAAATGGAGGCACATATCAAGGAGAGATAATAGACTCGGCAGACGCTTTTGCCTTTATATCAAGTATGATGACAGACCCAATCGCGAGGAATATCAAAATACGACGCCATTGGCGCCATCAATTAATAAAGAGGAGGGACAAGAAGCGAGATATAATGATGGTGGTAGATGAAATGCAAGGTCGCGAGGAAGATTGGAGAGTGGAACTTCACGCGTACTTAATGAAAGGCGAGGTACCAAGAAATAGATTGAAGCACACAAGTTAAAAAGCCGGGCAACAAATTATGAATTACGAGATGGCGTGCTTTATCGACGTTCTTTTGAGGGACCCTCGCTTCGATGTCTATCAAGGAAAGAAGGAGAAACCATATTAAAGATCTTTGATAGTGGGGATAGGAAATCACACATGGGAGATCTTTGGCATATAAGGCAAAGACGCAAGGATATTATTGGCCATATATGCATGAAGACGCGAGAGCAATATCCGTGCGCATTGCGAAGATTGTCAAAGACATGGGAAGAAGATACATGCACCGGGAGCACAGTTTAAATTCTTCAAGAAGTGTGTGGCCTTTTGGAAAATGGGGTTTAGACATTGTGGGACCATTCTTACCGAACAGACAGAAGAAGATACTTAATCGCCGCAACAGATTACTTCACAAAATGGTCGAGGTGAAAGCGGTCCAAAGACATTCGCGATAAGGATATTTTTACTTTCATATTTGAAAATATTATATGCAGATTTGGGATTCCCGCACAATTGGTATCCGATAACGGGAAGCAGTTTGAAGGGCAAAATATAGAGTTGCTACTTAATGCATTTCGAGATAAGATGTGGAAAATCAACTCCATTATATCCACAAGCTAATGGTCAAGCGGAGGCAACAAACAAAACAATTGCCGATATATTGAAGAAAAAGTTGAAGGACACAATAGGGATGGTGCGAACAAGTACCCAATGCAAAAGATGGGCTTATAATACAACTAGAAGAGAAGCCACAGGAATGTCCCCTTTTGCTTAACTTACGGAGTGGAAGCAAAGTACTCTCAACAGAGGTCGTGATTCGACAACCAAAAAAGAGGTCCGGGAGAAAAATCTTAGCGCGGGCAACATTCTAATCAAGTTGGATGAATTGGAAGAAAACGAGAAAAGGCCTTGCGACACATGGAGAATTATCGAAGACCGGCTAGAGAATATAACAAGCGTGTCAAAATACGTGAGTTCCAACCAGGAGACTTGGTGTTGCGTGAAACCCCAATATATCAACGAGAAAGTGGAGGCAAATTGGCGAGAAAATGGGATGGACCGTATATCATCAAAGAAGTAGTTGGTACAGGGGCATATAGATTGATGGATCCCGAAGGAAGAGATGTGGGACAAAAGTTGGATAGACCATGGAATAGGTTATACCTAAAGAAATATTACCCGTAAAAATGAGAGAGGAAAAAGGAATCAAAATGAAGTACTTCTTCGCAAGATATTTGCGGCATTCAGGAAATGCAGAGAAAATACGCGAAGATCGCGACAAGAATAACAAAAAAGTCATGAATGACTTAACAAAACAACAAGAGATAACGAATGATTAAATGAATGAATTGGCGAATATCTCGCGAACAAAATAGCAAAGGATGAAGAATGATTGAATAAAAGAATGAATGAATGGGACGAACCTTTATGGCGTACACCCTAGTTCGCGAATAACATTTCGTGAAGAGGCAAATGTAAGACCTAAAGTGCGTCATATAAGGGGGTATCTCTCGACATGGCTCGGGGAAGGTTACACCGCTCCCGAAGCCTCGAGTCATGGAAATTTGGGGCCCATGAAAGCCTATCCGGAAGAGGTACCTTGGATTCCCAACTATATATGTAGGTTATACCTGGTTGGGCGACCGAGGGTCTCTTCTTAGGAGTCGAGTGTATGCTCAAGGCGCCGAGGTACACGGTTGAGCAGAGTGCCCGGATGGATGAACCTACCCCGGCCATTCTTGGCAAGTCTTGGCATATGTTGCACTCGCCCGAAGAAAACTCCACTTAGGGTGCGATCTCGTAACCATAAACCATATAGGTATAAGGGATAAGAGGCTGCGAAAACAACTCGGTTGTTGTTAAGACCGGATGGGAGGAGCTAGTCTTGTATGGTCGATGTTTCGCCTCCTTGAAGGGGCAACCGGGGAGATGATAAGGGCGACGCTCTCCATTAGGGGGTGTCAAAACAGACGAAATGTCATGAGGCTCGTTCTCGCAAGAGAATTTAGGCTCGTCATATTTGTGCAATGATCCCGCAGAGGCAATAATACTAACGCGAGGGTAAGGCGAGATCAATGTCTTTACATGAAAGTGTACGGACGTCCCGCGATTTCGTCGCACGACAGCAATGTCATGGGGCTATGTGTTCGCAAGGATATATAGGCCTGTCATATTGTCGCAACTAAAATATCCTATGCAGAGGCAAAAATACTTGGAAAATGATAAGGCAAGATCAATGGGTCTTTACATGCAAGTGTAAAGACGTCTACGATTTTGTCGCAATGAAAGGTGGCGGGGAAGACCTCTAATTAGGAGGTCCGACTTGGAAGACCACACAAAAATGATAAGGCAAGGTCAATGGGCCATTGCATGAAAATGTAAAGGCGGCCTGCGACTTTGTCGCAAAGAGAAGAATTAAAATCAAATCCCTTATTGGGATGTATTTACTTAATAAAAGATTCAATGAGCGAACATGCTCGCAAGGTGATCTTAACTAAGAAAGGAAGAAAGAAATATGGAAATTACTCAATCAAAAGAGTTAAGTCACTCGAACAAAAGGAATTCTAACAAATTACAAAGAGAATTTAACTCTCTCGCATCTGCGCAGAGGATGGTTGAGGCTTTTCTGCGCCTTTATCGCCTTCACATCCGCCTTGATGGATTTTCTTTAAATGTTTTCTTCACCTTTGTTCTCGCCAATTGTCGGATTTTCATCGAAATTTTTCTATCTTCATCAACGACTTCCTTATCGAGAGAGATCTTCGCCACTTTCATATTCATAATCACTATCCGGAGCATTGGGAACTTCATCATCACTTACTTCCAAAGGATCGACGTGGATAGGATCAAGAGACTTGGAAAGCAAAATATTATTCACAAGAATTTCCGCTTTAGGAGAGAATTGGCGAAGCAATGCCTTTGACGATTCTTACTATCAATGTCCTTACAATAAGACATATAATCAAATCTTCGCTCCGCACGGTCGCGAGAACGAGCAAGAGACGCGGAGAGTAGTCCGTTTTCCTTGCGAATTCTAGAATAATCGGATTCGAGGGTGGAGATAGTGGAGCGAAGCTTTCTCTCGAGTCCGCATAACAAATACACAAGATCGAGAAAATTCTTATCGAACATTATTGGCATCTTCGTGGTAATAAAGCATTCATGGAATAAATACATAAATTAAGATAGTCAAATAATTTGACTACCTTCCTTTGAGAAGTAAGATGTTGAATTAAAGTCACAAATTATTCCCAAGCGGTCCATGACATCATCAAATGAATCTCCCACTAAGCCTTTCAATCGAGATCGCAAATTCTTTTCATTAGAAACAAGTATGGAGTTTTCACGCGTAGAGAGTTGGATTTTTCTAATTTGACACATTGTTCTTGGAATTGCTTCGCTTTTACACTCAACGTTATTCTACCCCGAATAAGTTTATCTCTCTCAAAGAATTTCTTCAAGTTGGCTTTTCAAAGTATGATTAGCTTGTTTGTGTTCTTCACATAACTTTTGACAAGCATTATATCGCGAGTAGCTCGCCATCTTATTCAACAGAGAACGTTTCTCTTGAGAAAGAGTTCGATTCTCGTCGATAAAGTTTCCAACTCCAAATTAGTTTTAGTCAAAGCATAAGAGAGGCGAGATAAGTCATTACTTAATGAGATTTGCTCTTGCGATAAATCAAAATTCTCTTTAGACAAATTATTTATTTGATCAGCTGCATAGGTATGAAGATTATCTAAGAGATTATACTGCTCCATCCAAGCATCTCTTTCAACTCGAACTTCTTGCCGATAGACTCCGTTTGATATATCTCCATTATTCGTTTTTTGGTTTAATACTTTGAGGACGAGCAAGGGTTTGAGTTGCAAAAAAAAAAAAAAAAAAAAAAAAAAAAAAAAAGTGGGGGGACGGCAAGAGCATACCTTTTAATTCTTCATTCTTCTTGCGAAGATTATCACGATCTAGTGAGATACTGAGAAATTTTTGATTTTCAAGATGGAGATTATTGCACTTCACAGCCATAACTTGGAGATCATCCTTCAGCTTATTAACCTCTTGAACTAAAGATGCTTGCGAGATCCTCTCAGAACCAAGATGCTTACTTAAAATCTCATATTCGATTTGACAGGATCAGTAGAAGCCTTTTTGGCATCATTCACGAGATCAGAAAGGACCTTAAAGGCCACATCTATCCCCTCCAAATTTTCAGCAGTTAGAGGAATTTGTTCAAACAAAGAAGACGAGTCGTCCTTTGTCAAAGGAACCTCATGAGAAGAGGAGGTTTCAGGGAGAGAAGTGATTGGAGAAATAGGTGGATATTGATAGCGAGGAGAAGGTATAAGATCGTTTGTAGTAGGACGGTTATAAGGAACTTGGTCTATGAGGAGTTGAGGCATAGAAATATTGTCGTTGGTAGTAGTACCAGGGGAAGGGGGCACAAAATTATCTTGCGAAGATTTCGCAGCAGGAGATGAAGGTGTGAATGAAGGAAATGGAACGTCGGGAGTAACAGTTTGGAGTAGCGAGGCTTTTTGGGAGCATGACCAAGTAGTTTTATCATCCCGCGAATGACAAATTAAATAAAAAGCAGAGGCAACAATGTATTGTTGATAAAAAATAAATGTTTCTTGAATACCTTGTCACTGCAGGATTTCTTTTTGAAGCCATAGATTTTGCTTCATGAAGTGAGCTTTGGTTGTGAGGGGATTCTTGTTGCTAAGTAGATTTCGATGGCGAGCCCAAAGAAAGAAGAGGATTCTTCACGGTAAACTTATTTCGGGGTTGGTTCTTGCTAAACAACAATGGCGTAAAGAAAACTACAAAGTTAATCATACCGTATGATTTCAACAAAGAAAGCTAATCTCAAATTTGATCAACCACAAAATCAGCCGGATGTGGCAAAATTAACAAACTCGGACGCCATGAGAGTAACAACTGGTAGGGAATAGTAAGGGTGGTGAAGAAGACGATAAGAGACAACAATAAGCAAACACTTGCGTAACGATGAAGAAGAAGAACACTTGCGACGATGAAGAAGATGAAAAGGAAAAGGAAAATTTTTACAAGGGATGCTCCTATAAATAGACGAGAAAAATATTATGACCGGATAACATTAAATACACCGGTAAAAGAGGTAAATATAGACACGTGTAAGCGGTCACTGCTAAATCCAAGGAAACCTAACGGAAAGAACTTTAGTAAAATCCAAATATACAGTGTATTTCTTGGTAGGCGAGGAGAAATTGCGATACTTTGATTATTTTCTGTAATTCCCGAGACAAGAAATGGCACTTTCGCATATGTATTACAAAGAAGCTTCTAACTACACAAAAGAATAGAGGCAAGTACGTACTTTTTTGAGAAAAGTATTCTTTCGCTCGTTCCTTCACCAATTGAAACCAAGGAATATGACAACAATGAATTTTTCCTTCAAATCGCTCTTCAAGCAATATTCAAGGAAAAAGAGGCAAGATGTAGGATCATAATATCGCAACGTACAAGGCTCGCGAGATTAATGAACGACATGGCGTCTGCGAGGGAGTCGCAGGAGCTAAAATAAACGACGCAATGAATAACGACAGTAAAACATAAAGAAGACGTGAGACCAAGAGGATTAAGAAGTGTCGCGAGAGTGAATGTTTGTGCATCTGCGACACTTCGCGAGACATTCCCGAAAATAAAGGGGAGCTTTAGTCATCCACTGTGTATTACCCTATATAAAGGGCTAAATGAGTCTGTAAGAGGAGAGATCTTTTGGGAATTGTTAGGCAAGTCATTAGGAGAGAGAGAAAGTTTAAGAGTGTTTTAACTTCTAAGTGTAATTCTATTTTCCCGTGTAAACACTTCATGAATTCAATCAATAAATGTTCTTGATCTTACATCTTCCAATGGATTAATTAAGCAAAATCGAGTAAGGGGTGTAGTGTGGGAAATCCCGCTACTACACCACCATCAATATTAAGTCCCCCGCTTATCTCGGAGCAGGGGCTTTGTTGTGAGGTAAGCATAAGATGGTGACAGACTATCAACGGTAAATCGTAAATAGAATTGAGGAGGCTTATCGACCTTTTTATAGATAGGATTTGGAATCCTTGCCTCCGCGATTTTACACAAATCGGGAGGCCTGGCACAATTGGGAAGTCAGCATCATTGAGAGACAAGAAGTCGGGCGGCATTGAGAAGTTGACGCGAGTTGGAAAGCTGAGCGTGCTAAAGGCGAGACCCGGCGCAAGGTGGGGAAGCCGATCGTGCTAGCTGGCCAGGACCCAGCACAAAGTGGGGAAGGCGAGCGCGTGCTAGCTGGCGTGACTTGGCGGTCATTGGGAAGTTGGCGCAATTGGTGGGGCCGGTGTAAACAAGGAGGGAGTAGGTGTTTCTACGAGATAGCAAAGTTTCCTTATTTTGCCTTCCTTCACGCGCGGCTTCAATCAGGGCATTATCCATGCTAAAATATGGAAGCGTTATGTCCCTCATTGCTTCATTTCCTTTTTAAAGTTCCGTATTCATACCCAACGCAATTGTACCGTCTCCCTTGTTTGAAAAAAGGTTCTTCTTGTTGAGTTTCTTTCTTTGCCTAGAGATCTAATCATCCTCTAAACACCCGATTCTCCAAGTGAAGGCGAGGTCCGACTCTTGCAAAAGCACCACGACTAGGGTTATTCGGCTAAGAAGATCATACCGGTATGTTTTCTTCTTCTTTTCTGTCATGTTATCCTCTTTTTATATGTGTATAGATAGGGTGGAACTTGATCATTTTCCCCATTTTTTGCAGTGTATGATGGGACCCTCCAGGGATGGTCGCGCCTTTAACTCTTCGGAGAAGGACTTGAGGTGGCGGAGATCGATCTTCTTCTCTAGAGGAGGCATTGGTTGGGATTGAATCTCTGTTCCATGAAGCTAGTGAAATCATTAAGGACCTCCCTTCCATCTATCCCCATGAAGAACAGTGCATGTTCGGACTTTCTTGGGTTCAAGTGAGTATGGAGGAGGCGAGAGAACGAGGAAGAGTCTTGGCATATTGAGAAGTTTCGGTGCGGCAAAGCCTTTCCTCGGTCCGGGTATAGAGGGCGGATCGACTGTTTTTAGGTCGAAGCGACGGAAAAGCGAACGTGTGAGGCTCTTGGAGGAGCGCCATGATTCTTGATTTTGATGCGAGATGAATCAAAAACTTTCTTCTTGAAGTAATGAGAAAACCTTCAAGGAGCATATGACGGAAACGAAATAGCCTTTGAAGTTGATGCCAAAGGTGTCGTTGGTGATACCGCAAGGGTCATGGTGGCGTATCTTTGGACCGGTCGTCGGGAGGACACTGCTGCTTTGTGGTTGCTTCTCTTGGATGGGATGTTGAGGTTCTTTCTTGCTAACACCGTTGAATGGAACCTTTGTTGCTCGAGGATTGCTTTGGGGAAGTGCTTGAAGATAGCCTTTCCGAGGGGACTTGTGCTCCATCCTTCGAGGGCTAGTTCCTCCCTTTTGTTATTTCATTTACCGCTTAGTTCCCACGATGTTTTTTTTTGTAAACTCATCTTTACCTTCTTCTTCATCACCAACATTTTGCTTCATATATATTTTTGAAAGAGGTTGTGGTATGATGGCTCTGCAATGGTTTTTCAGGTTTATCCGATGTATTTCTCGATATCTGGAGAATTTGCTTGGAAAGAGATGTATTTATACTTTTTTTTTGACGAAAAGGAATCCCGGGGAAAAAAATACAAACGGTGTATTCATCTTGGGGGAGTACAACTACTAAGAGGAATTGTTAAAGGAAATACTAAAAGGGGAGTGATTGGGAAGTACGACATTTTAGGGATTGGAGGCCTTGAGCCATCACGAGTGAATTATCACGCCTTCAGTGTGTGTCCGCATTGATGAGCTTGCAATATCCTCCCAAAAGGATATCCGCAACCGAGATACAACTGCGTCTTCTCTTTCATTGGGAGAATCGGTTTGAATAGCCATTTTTATTGTCATCCTCCCAACTTGAAACGAGCTTTCCTTAACCACTACATCTCCGATTGGAAACGGGTTCGGGCGTTGCACAACCGTTTGAGTCTTGGCTTCGTTGGTTTCAATATAAGTTTCCAAGCTTCTTGCAAAGTGTTCAAATGGTTCACTCCCCCATTCACATTTCTTGACAAAGTTCATGCCGATGTAATCGCGCCGAGTCCCCATGACGGAATGGGGGAAGGAAAGACCGGGCTTTAGAAAAGGTCGCTCTGGCCGACTTACTTGCATTTGAAAACCATGAGCTAGCGCCAACGGTTCCTCTCAGGATGTGCAGGTTCCTTCAATAGTTCGTTGATGCGACGACCAGTGGGATGATTTGTTTGAAAAATTCCTTCAGGCGTGGGACGTCGGCGAGAGGGTGCACATCCAATTTCGCTTTGTTGTCGAGCACCCATAAGCGTCCCAATATCATGTCATGATCTAGTTCTTTGACAATGTGGAATTTGCTATGCGTTATAGCGTCTCCCATCTTGATCTCTAGGTTGATGTAGCCATGCGCGTTCAAAGTTTCTCCTCTCAAGTTCTTAATCACGGACTGGGGAATAGGTAGCGTCTTGTTTTGTAAATCCTGCCGCCTTTAGTGTCTTGAAAGTAATGATGTTGTGATCGTAGGTCATGTGTCGATGAGTGTGTCGTCAAATTCATTACCTCTTAACCGGACGTGGTCGGTGAGTCCCCAGCTCTCCTTTTTGGTTTTACTGTTTGGGAAGCTTGGGCCCCCGGCATGGTTTTGGGGAGAGAAAAGTCGTTTTCGGATACAACACGATTGAGAGCTGCGAAAATATCTTGGCGCTGCGTCTTGGAAAGATAGAGAATTTCGCATACATGTTGCATCATGAATTGTATCTGACAGTCTCGTGCACCTGAGTCCCCGCAGAGGACCCCAGATTTCTTATCTGGAGTGGGTATCGATGCACTCTTTCGTCTCTCGGGTTGGAGTCCTCCCGCTTCTATCATTTCTTTGAAAATATGCTTTAGTGCTGTTGCAATCGCTGGTGGTGGTGAACGAACCTGTGGTAATGGCGGACCAGGGCCCGCCATCTCGGCCCTCGGTTGGTGGACGTGGGAGGTGGCGGGTCGATAACATCATCTTGAACCCGGCTTCTAGGAGGTCAATCACCTCCTCGATGGGAAACGGGAAATCAAGGGTATCTCCTTCGGTCTCATGATGCTGCATGGGAGTTTTAGTGACGGTCTTTCGTGGCGGGGTTCCGTTGCGCCGCGCTTCACGTTTTGGCCAGTGGCTCGTAGTTGGGGCTTTCCTTTTCCCCTTTCGTTTACTATGTTCACGGAGGATGAGCCGGTATTAAATTGTTTAACGATGAGGCGTCTACTCCCGCGAGTTTCACGCGTGTCTTGATTCGAATCGGCCTAGCTCTTTTAGTAATGTCGGCGTCTTGTTATTGGATCGTCTGGCGGCTTCATGGAGTTCGGAGAATGTTTGGAAGCGTAAGTTTTCCAAAGAAGGCGCGCAGTAAATAGGAACCATACCATTGATGCACGCGTTCACCGGTCTGTTGCTCGGTCACGTTTGGTCGTGGATGAGTGCTTGAACCACGAACCTTTTGACGAAATCATTCTGGATGTTCATTATCCCACTGGTACATTCTTCCGAGGTCCGAGAAAGTAACTTGTTAGACACGAAGAAGTATTTCTTGTAAAAGCGGTGACCATGCTACTCCGGTTGGGAATGTTGTTCGGTGGGATCTTTGTTGTACCATGTATACGCCCTTCCAAGTAAGTGACTTTGAGAATTCCCTTAAACGAAGAACGTGATTATATTCATGTTCACCTGGGATTCCGAGAAACGGAGACATGCTCATGTGCACTCCGGTACTATCGTACGGGGTAAATTGAGGAGAAGAGTACCCCCTTGGGAGAGGAATTCTCTGCATTTCGGATGGGTAAGGGGTTGGTGATGATTCACGTCCAATTCATCATTCTTGATTGATTTTGCGGAGAAGTTATTCCATATCTTCTCGCGTGACAAAGTTAGGCGGCTGATTTCTTTCCAACGGGATTCTAGCGCGAGTTTCCTCATCCGTGGAGGCGTGCTCCGCCGAGGTGCTGGCGTCGGGGTTGTTGGACACGTTCCTAGCGGCTATGGAGGACGCGACTCACGTGGTAGTCGCTATGTCGTGGCCTTGGAGAAAGATGAGTACCTCCTTTCGCGTTGAAACCATATTCGTCGGGGGCTCGGCAAGCATCTCTTGTCGTTCCATCAAATCAGCGATGGTGACATAAGACTACTTCCTCTGGGTCCCTCCGGTCTCTCATCCCGTCAGCGGGGTAGTTGGAACCTTAGTTGTGGCCGGAGGCGCCATGCTAGACGAAGCATTGGGGCCGTAGCGCGCTCCGGGCCCCGTGATCGGCTAAGCGTGACACCCAAAGAGATATGTTCGCGCCATGATTAGAGGGTTGCAGAGACACTAGAGTTGGCAAGTGGCTCGGCCCCGGTGATTAGCGGTGTTACGCTGAGGGAGTGCATTCGATGTTACCGTAGTCGGCAGGTGATGCAACAACGTTATTGGGAGAGATGCTAACATCGTGGGATGCGTTCGTGGCTGGTGTTCGGCAGCCGCTCCGGACTCGAGTTCCACCATGTTGGGATTTGACATTCGAGAAACGAAATCGGGAGTCGGAGTTGGTATTGGTAAACCGATAGATCAATCCTCCCATTGTGGTCGCCAATTGTTTATGGGTAAAAATTGTTTCCGCCGATTTTGGTAAATTCGGTAGGTGAGTGAGAAACTGGTTTAAACCCTAAACAAAATGCTGCACGTGAGCACTTTCTAGATTCAAGAGATCAACTGTGACAAGTAGGCCTAAACCAAGAAATGGTCGTTCCGGACTTGATCGGTCACAAAGTACAGGAGAAGGGTTGATTTGGGGAGGGAAGCAAAGAAAGGTGTTGAGACCAGAGTAATTCTGGGAGAGTAGTATCTCGACTTGTATCAGAAAGTGAAAGCTTGGGAAGCTTGCAAGAGATGAAAGCTTTTTTTGGAGAGCTTGCAAAGTTGCCTTTCTGAGAGTGTAGTATTTTTCTCCGACCGAGACTTGTTGTCTGGTGGAAATAGGTAAGACCTATTTATACAAGTCGAGATTGAAACGTGCCACTGGCCTCATGAAGGAAGAGAGTAAAGGGTGAAATAATGGGAGGAGGTGGTAACCGCATGGTGTTTATGGGTGAAAACGTTTTCACCATTATTTCCTCATTTATTTGACCGCTTTATTCCTATTCACGCTTTCTTAATGTGAGCGTAGTGTACTCTGCATGCTTGTGAGACCGCCAAACCAAAACCCTAGAAAGCATCCCCGGTTTGTGTTGATGTCTCGAGTGTTGGTTGCACCTTGAGTGCAAGTGGCGCTTTAGTAGTGGCGTGCAATGGCATGTGCGGAATGCCTTTGTTAGGAGTTGCACCTTGAGTGCAAGTGGAAATGCCAGAGCTGCTAGTGGCATGTGTGGCATGTGCCAATGGCATGTGCGAACGCCTTGGTGTTAGGTTGCACGGTTTTGCAAGTTAGGCTTGGCAAGAGTGTTGGCGTGTGCCAATGGCATGCTCGGCCATTAGGGCCACGGCCAAGAAGAGCTACCAGCGATGCGTGTTGGCATGTGCAAATGGCATGCGTGGCCAATTAGGTCACTGACCGGGTAGGAAAAGCTACCAGCGATGCGTGTTGGCATGTGCCAATGGCATGCTCGCCATTAGGGCCATGGCCTGGTAAGAAAAGCTACCAAAGAAGCGTGTTGGCATGTGCCAATGGCATGCGTACAATTTGAGTCACGACCTGTAAGAAAAGTTACGGTGATGCGTGTTGGGATGTGCCAATGGCATGCTCTGGTCATTATGGCCATGGCCCAGTAAGAAAAAGCTACCAGCGGCGTGTTGGCATGTGCCAATGGCATGAGTGGCCAATTTGAGTCGCGTCCCGGGTAGAAAGCTACCTCACGAGCGTGTTGGCATGTGCCAATGGCATGCTCGGCCATTAGGGCCATGGCCGGGTAAGAAAAGCGACCAGCGAGCGTGTTGGCATGTGCCAATGGCATGCGTGGCCAATTTGGGTCGCGTCCTGGTAGGAAAAGCTACCAGCGAGCGTGTTGGCATGTGCCAATGGCATGCGTGGCCAATTTAGTCGCATCCTGGTAGGAAAAGCTACGGCGAGCGTGTTGGCATGTGCCAATGCCATGCGTGGCCAATTTGGGTCGCGTCCAGCGTAGGAAAAGTTACAAGCGTGTTGGCATGTGCCAATGGCATGGCCAATTTGGTCGCGTCGGGTAGGAAAAGCTACAACCGAGCGTGTTGGCATGTGGCAATGGCATGCGTGGCCAATTTGGGTCGCGTCCCCGGGTAGAAAAAGCTACTGCGGGCGTGTTGGCATGTGCCAATGGCATGCGTGGCCAATTTGGCCTAGGTTGCATGGTTTGCAAGCCTAGGCGCGGCGCCATTTTGGCATGGCGTGGCTAGGGGCCAAGGTAAGGGTGCTTGGCTTGGCGTGGCGTGACTAGCGTAGCTAGGGCCAAGGCAGAGTGCGTTTGGCACTGCGGCTAGCTCGGGCTAAGTGTGGCTGGCTTGATTTTCTATTGGCACGGAGGTGCGGCTAGCATGGTTGGCATGCTTTGGCGGCGTTTAGTGTGACTAGCATAGCTAGGCCAAGGCGCAGTGCGTTTGGGCATGGCGCTAGCTTGGGCTAGGTGTGGCTGGCATGGTTTGCCATCGCACGGAGGTGCGGCTAGCATGGTTGGCATGCTTTGGCGCGTTTGGTGTGGTCGGGCATGGTTTTCCATTGGCACGGAGGTGCGGCTAGGCCAAGGCAAGGATGTTTGGCTTGGCGTGGTGTGACTAGCGTAGCTAGGGCCAAAGCAGAGTGCGTTTGGCATGGCGCGGCTAGCTTGGGCTAGGTGTGGTCTGGCATGGTTTGCCATTGGCACGGTGCGCTAGCATGGTTGGCATGCTTTGGCGCGTTTGGTGTGAATAGCATAGCTAGGGCCAAGGCGAGTGCGTTTGGCATGGCGCGGCTAGCTTGGGCTAGGTGTGGCTGGCATGATTTGCCATCAAGCACTGAGGGAATTAGGGTTTTGTTCGTTGTAACCCTAATTTGAAAAAAATACCCCATGTTAACCGACTACATGCATTGAATGTTCTAATAAATGTGTAGGTGACATTAGGTTATTCGGGGTTTTACGATTTTACCCTTTGTCTAAAAACCACCATCAACAGATACATAACGATAAAAATAATAATTTATGATTAAATAATTATGGAAAATTAATAACGCTTAGCTACGGTCAAATTTTGTGAATTAAACTAATGACAAATTAGAAAAATACTTATTAAACGTTAGGACGTAAAAAGGTGAGAGATAAATATAAAATAAAAAGACTCAACTTGATAGTAATCTTGTAACGAAATTATTTTTAATCTAACAAATGATCCAAGAACATGGAACAAATATACATGAAGTAGTAATAATAGTATTCAGATGTTTAGTGTAATATTGAAATTAAAAGAAAATAATTCATATATTAATAGGATATTTTACATTAATAGCAAAATCTAAAGACTATTAGGATATATATTATAATTGTATGCACAGAATCAAATTTAAATCATATTAAATTACCAACGCAATATTTAACAAGATATAGTATGCGATTCAATCAAAGAATATCAACTTAAGAATAATGAGATAATAACACGATGATAATATTATTTGAGTAATTAAAGTTTGGTAGTAAATTTATAATAGATAATATTTGGAAAAATTTATATATGGTATTAAAGAAAGTTAAATTATCGGATATTATAAATTCACGTGAAATCGAATCTAGATTATTTATATGGATAAAATAAATAAAAACAATAATAAATAAGATAAATAAATAAGATAAATAAATTTTAATGATTAAATTGCTTAAAATGATGTGAACTATTTATATATTTTATGAAGTAAAACTTTAGGTTACACTAATTACGATAGAATTCATAGACTAATTAATCTTAATAAATTAATACTTAGTTAATCGTAGTAATTTAACACCTAAGTTAATCAAAGAGCGGGAATAGTGAAGGTTGTGTTTTCTCTCGTTCATAGGAAGGCATTGTTGGCGTGGCCAACCTTGACAAAGGAAACCGCATTCGGAGATGACTGATCATAGAAGTTTGTTGTAATTATTTTAGAAACCGATAGATATAATTTCACTTAGAAAGATTCGTAGGATTCTTCCTTGAAGATAGAAACAAATATCTAATGTAAAATAGGATTTAGTCTTAAGGAAAAAAATTAGACTTCCTTATTTGATAGAATTTAAATCAGCGTATAGTGGAACCTAGAGCTATAAATTTCAGTTGTAGAAAGCCATTTAGGTTTGTGTTTTGTTTTATGTTGTTTGCGCTTAGATAAGAGATAGGATTGTTCTATAAGGTGGGGAGTTTTTTAGAAGACCAGAAGGATGGTTTGATTTTCGAGGACGAAAATGAATAAGGTGGGGAGAATGTAATGACCCTAAAGCACGTCAACGCTATTAGACTAGTCAAGAGACGATTTGGTCGCTAATATTTCGATTAGTCTAACACTAACGTTAATTAATAGAAATTAATCTAACAACAATCTAGATATGAAACTGGTATCGTTAGATAGATCTCGAAAAGTTACGCGGATGGATTACTCGAACGTGTCAATCGGTTACAGGACGAAGAAGTAATCATCAATTTGGATTGAAGGCAAAATGGTCTTTTCACCAATAGACTAACCAGGGTTCCCTTAGCAAAGAGAGTGGGTGCAATAGTATTATCCTTAATTTTATCTTCACCCGTCGAAAAGATAAGTCTTCTTTCTTTTCTTCTTTTTTCTTATTCTCTTTTCTTTTCTCTCTTTTTCTCGTTCTTTCTTCTTCTCCGGCAATTCCGAGAGGAATTATCCGATGAGAAACCCTTGCAGAAAATTGGTGAGATCAATCAATCGAGTGGGGTATCGATGATTTCATAGTTTGGGTTTGGTTAGAATCATTGATTGAGTTGAAGAGAGGTGTTCCGGGTGAATTGAGTTAGGGTTTCTAGAGAGGATTGGATTTGTGAGAGGTTGAGGATGAAACCGAGCTTTAGATGATGGGTTTCCATTATTGAGAACAAGGAAGAAGAATTATTCATTTAATCAATGAATTGAGGTTTCTTAGGATGAATTGGAAGTCGATTTGTGATGAATAAGATGAAATTAGAGATGGGTTTTATTTGAATTTGAGTTTGAGGTTGAAGATTAGCTTGAAACTGACAGTTAGGGTTTGCATCCGTTTTATGGAAGATTTGGGATTTGAATTGGGATTAATTGAGAACCGATGGTGATGATGGGTATGTTTTATGTTGATTGAACTGAATTAAGGGGTTGTAGTTGTTCTTGAGATGAATTGCTAAATCAAGACAAGCTAAGATGAAGAATCTGATTTCAGTTGCTTGTGAGGAATGTTTTGAGGTAATTGTCTTCTTCTGTAAAGTTAGTAAGATTATTATTTTGTTGTTGTGTTTCAAGTTGGTGTTAGTGGAATGATTTGTTGGATGTTGATGTAATAAATAAGGTGGCTGGGGTTATTATAATGATGGTTGTATTTGTGTCTGGGATTGGTGAAAATGGAATTCAGGAGATGTATGAGATTGTGGTGGTGGATATGAAGAATGGTGGTTTACTGTGATGAATGAAGTACATGTTGGGATTCGATTTAATTGTATATGGTCATTGGTGATGAAATTGAATAAATTACTAGTATAGGGAAGTGTAGAAATTGGTGTTGAGGTTGTTCTTGTTGAACCAAAGAGATATGGTCAGCTCTGTGAAACGAGGAAGTTACTTAGTGGTTGTGTGACAACCGAAGTTAATGGAGTTTGTATTGAATTTGAATAGGAACTGAATATAGTGTAGGTTCAGTGGAACATCTCAGTTCATAGAAGTGGTTGTGAAATTAGTAAACAAGGTGGTAGTGAAGGGTGTATGGATATAGAATGAAGATGAACTAAATGGAATGTGATGCCGATGGTATGAACTATAGTTTTACCGATTGTTGCAGGGCATGGATGAAATAGTGGAATTCGTGAATATTGTTTATGCGAGTTGTGGTTGTACAATTTTGGTAGTAATTATAGTATGGGAATTGATTAATGAGTATTGAACTTTGGAAGCAATAATGGTGGATAAGACAGTGTGGATGTGAGGATAATGACCGTGGTTAGAATGAGTGTATGTATTGATGAGCCGAACGACTTTGAGATGAATGTAGAAAGAGTGGAGCTTAGAGCTGCAACTCAGTTAGATATTAACAACGATCGATTCAACGAATGAACCATTGGATCGTGGATCTCGAGGTAGGCGTGGCTTGTCATCAAAAGAGGTGGGAATACATTTAACTCTTTTGTAACCATTGTTGTTTCTTTTACAAAAAGTCTTTGTTTAACAAACTCATGCTTGGTTTGATTATGCATTCCATGTCTCTTTTTATTTGTATTACGATTGTTCCGGTGATTCTTTGAATCTTTCCACCTAATTGGAAAGGACTTGTAATGTTTGTTTGTCATATGAATTGTTATGGGAAATGCGAATTTCCACTTGTGGTATATATGATACGCTCCTTCGCATTTATATCTAGTATTTATTAATTCGGTGTGGAATTGGCATCAATATTACTAATCGGTGTGGAATTGGCATCAATATTACTAATCGGTATGGAATTGGCATCAATATTATACATTGTTTGAAGAAGGAGTTTGTCTATATACATGTTTGTTTGTTTCAGTGACTTGGTCACTGTTTATTGTTTCGGAAAACATGTATTGTTTTCCAAATCTTGCTTATGATTACTTGAAAGTTAGATGTTATTTCTACTGGGCACCCCTTTTAAGGATGATGTGCTCACCCATTCCCATTTTCAGTTTCAGAGACAAATCAGAGTTGCGCAGCGGAATCTTCGAGGAGTTGATTAACTTCTGCTATGTTTATTATGTTATATATTTTATTTGTAAACCAAATGACTATTGTATATGTATCATTTGAGAGGAATCCTTGTATATATATATTTCTGAGCGGGGCTAGTTTTGGGTTAAGTTTTTGTAACAGATTTCTAAATTGAATGTTTAAGTAAATGATTTAGATTCTTAGTGCCTCTTTATTTAGTTAATATCTTGGATTAGTCAGCTGCTAGCTTATGGGGCGCTACAAGAGTATTCTCTTTTTCCTTCTTTCTAAGCCAATCTCCCTTTCTGATTTTACCATTAATGTCAAGAGATAATCCGGACTTAGATTTAAGATGATCTTTCTGATCTTGCATCTTCTCCTGAGAAACCATTTGATCCAGACCCATAGTTCGTAAAGGAATGATCAAAAGGAGATGAATCTTTTTATATTTTTCATACTTCCGAAAATATAATATTCCTAAAAATACAAATATATCAAATATCTTAAAACACTAGATATTATTTCCATAATCTACACAAAAGTGCCTTGATTTTTTCTTCTTCCTCACTCAAAATTTGGCACACAAGATGAGGAAAGAATTCTAATACCGATCAAGTGGCATTAGTATGGGATTTTCTCTCATTATGGAATTTTGAACAACCAGAGTGTTCTTGATCTAGTATAGTATGAAAAGATCTCTTTCTATTACCTTGAACCAACGAAGTACCTTGAGATAGACTAAAATTGCAAACGCAACTTTTAGCAAATCGCATTTTAAGACATTTTTTTGCATCTTGTCTTATTTATCCCTTCATCAATAGATGATTTAATAACATCGGAAGACATGTCCATTCTTAAAATGGGTAAATAACTAGTGGTGGGGGAAGGAATAAGATTGACAATTAATGCAACTCTTGGTTGTTTCCTCTTTCTTGAGAATTATATGAATCGGAGGACTCATCTAGAGTTACACCAATGCCTTGCTCCCAGTGTATTTCTTAAGATTGGGACAGTCTTTAGAAATATGACCAAACCCTTTAGACTTGAATCACTGCGGCTGATATTCATCATCTTCTTCCTGATCCTTTTTGATAGGAACTCGATCATGCGGTCGAGAAGATCGATAAGTATCCTTAACGAATCTCTTGTTTCTTTTCTTTAAGAGATCTCAAACTTGTCTAATAATTAATGACAAAGATTGTTCAATCTCATCATCGAATTTCCCGCAACTTCATTTGAATCAACCAAATTGCCTATTCCTTTCAATTGAAGTTTTTGGAACTTTTGCATTAAAAGCGATTCCTTTACTTTGAATAGACTGTGATTCATGATCAAAGATCTTTAACTTACCAACGAGTGTGCTTCGTGTGAGAGTTGAAAGATCATTTGCTTCTATGATTGCATGCTTCTTAGAATCGTATCTAGATGGCAACGATCTGAGAATCTTGCATACTATATCCTTTTCAGAAATAGTCTTTCCTAATGAGAAAGAGGCATTAATTATCTCAGAGAGTTTAATGTGAAACTCCTCAAAAGTGTCATTGTCATCCATTTGAAGGTTTTCCCACTCGGAAGTGAGGGTTTGAAGTCAAGCTTCTTTCTCTGAAGAATTTCCTTCGAATACGATCTGAAGATTATCCCAAGCTTCTTTCGAAGTTTGACATGTTAACACATGATGTTGTAGGTCGCGACTTACAGCATGAATAATAACATTCAAACCATCTCGAATTATGATTTGCAAGTGCCTTTTCTTCGTTCGAAAACTCTGCTAAGCGTTTAAACTCAGTTTATGAATTTTCTCTCTTTGGTAGTGTAGGATCAGAATATCGCGACATCAATACTTCGCGAGATCAATAAATAATGACATTGCGAGGGCGTCGCGTAAGAATAACTTTAATGACGCAATGAATGACGACAAGCCAAAACATGAGAAAAGTGTGAAGATCTAGCGAAGTTTAGGAGAGTTGCGAGATTGTATACTTGTACACTTGCGATATTTCGCAAGTCATTCCCGAAATAAAGGACAGCCTTAGCATTTGTCATCCATCATATACTACCCTATATAAAGATTCGAATAAGTCTTTGTGAGGGGATTCTTTTGAGAGTGTTAGACAAGTCATTAGGAGAGAGAAAGTTGGTGGTGATTGTAATTTCTTTAACTCTTTTATATTTTATCTTGTGAATCTTCAAAGAAATAATCAATAAAATCATTGTTATTCATCTTAAAAATGTCTTAGTTGTGTGGAATATTGTGAGGGGTGTAGTGTAGGATTTCCTGCAACTACATATTGGCGCTAGAAACAGGGATGTTTGAGTAAGGATACACATCGTGATTTGAAAGAATTTGGAGTAGTAGAGAAGAAATTTGATACAATTTTCAATGGGGTTTATCAAAATTCGAAAATGGTTAGAAGGAGAAATGCATTTGAGCAACCAACAACTGTATGAGAAGTAGGAGACTTGCACGGAGAAGAGAGAAATGAAATGGGAGAATCCTCAAGAAGGAACATAAGAAATGATGAGGAAAATCAAATTCAATCACCAATTCAACCAGTGGCGGATAGAACTGTGGATTATGATAGATTAAGCGTGCATACTTGGAGATCAGATTCTGTGGACGAAAGGGAAGAAGAACAACAATTGGTAAACAATGGACAAGAAGGGAGAGATCGAGAGGGAATGGAGAAATAATTCATGGGAATGAAGAGATCGCAGCATTAGAGGCGTTGAGGAAAACAATACATGAAGAGAGACGATTAGAGGCAGAGAAACGTGCAAACTTGACAAGACAGAATCATGAGCTGAGGATGGAAAACATGAGATTACAAAACAGAAGGTCGAGAAGCACTACAAGGTCAAGCTCAAGATCAATTAGAGAGGAAAGAAGGAGAAATTTAACTACAGAAGCTGTCGATGAAGAAAACCAAAGAGAAGCGCAAAATCCAGGCAGGGAACATTGCGAGAGACGAGAAATGATGGAAGATCGTTATATTCCACGTCCCGGGACTATTCAAAATGGGCAGAATGATGAAAATCAAGGAAATAGGCAAAGTGTCGGAGAGGCAAAATGATCCGATTCTAAAAGAAAATCAAGAAGAAGGAAGAAGAATATTGCATGGGAGAGAAGCACGAGAGGAGGCAAAAAGAGATTGAGGATGACATTGAAAGACATTATGTTGAACAAGCACGTCTAGCTCGCGAGAGAGAAAGATTGAGAGCGAGAAATGGAAGAACAAGATTTAGAAGAGGCAATTCGTCGGAATAATCATGATAATCGAGAAAGAAGGCGACAACAAAATCGCAACAATGATAATATTAATGAATAATATGAAAGAGCACAAAGGAGAGCTGATAGGCACCAAAGAAGAGAAGTTGATAGATATAATGGTGTGCGAGTCGCGAAAGAAATGAAGGAGAAGATCGCAGAGAAATACGGGAAGAGAATGATGAACAAGAAAGTCAAAGTAGACATGAACGCAGGCAAAGAGAAGCGGAACTAAAATGACCAGTAGATTCAAATTCTGATGTAAATGAGCAAATTTTGAGAGAACTGGCATAAATGAGAGGAATGATGAACAAGAAAAGGGGAAGAGGAAAGAGACAGTTGGACGAAGCAATAGAAGAAGGCTGCGAAAACTCCGTTCACACAAGAGATACAATTAGGTTGGAATACCACCAAAGTGCAATTTACCAACATTAACCAAATATTTTCGATGGTACAACTTGTGCGATACAGCATATCAAAGCTTATATGAGATGTATGCTACAATGGGAGAATCATGATGCTATATTGTGCAAATATTTTGCATCAAGTCTGACAGGAGAAGCTTTGAAATGGTTTGAAGGGCTACCGAAAAATACAATAACATCTTTCAATCACTTACACATGCTATATTTTTAGGAGCATATATAAGTAATAATTCCTCGCGACTGAGTATTGAAGATGTATTTGGGTTAAAACAAAGGGTTGGTGAAAGTTTGAAGCATCTAACTGTGAGATGGAAGATAATGTGTAGCGAAATGGCTGGCCGAGTGGAGGAGAGATATCTCATCTTATCATTTATTAATGCTATGTTCGCGACAAATCTATTGTATATTCAAATTTTTAGAGTCAAGAATACAATCACAATGACTGAGTTGCGAGAGCTTCAGGAGAAGTATATTGCTTTAGAGGAAAAGCAAAATGAGATGGAATCATACCCTGTCGCGAATACAAGTTCAAGAGCTGCGAATGAAAGTTTATTACCCAAATTGATAAACACTGTATGAGTACCTCGCAAGATCAACTAGGAGTGAGGATAACAAATGATAGTCGGCAAAAATTGGTAGCTATGGGGAGTCGCGATCGGAAGAATTTGAAAGAGAAAGAAATTTATACAACCGTGGCGGAAATAATAAAATTCAAAGGCTTGATCAACCGCAAGAAACCTATGGAGGTCGAGGCATAATCCACAAGAGACCTATGGAGGCCAGAGGCAGAATGATCATAGAGGACAGCGAGGTCATAGAGTCGTATGGGAAGAAATCAAGATGCCACCACTAAACGCTAGTGTGGAAAAGATATGGGAAGCTATAATCCCGATGGAAAACATACCCGCACCATGGAACATGGGGAATGAACCACCTCCGTGTGACAAGAAGTCATGAATTCTATTCCTATCACCATTTTCATGGACACTTAACGAATGATTGTAGGAATATAAAAAGAATCATCCTCGAATGATAGATCAAGGGAAGCTAAACCAATTATTAAAATGTGAAAAGAAGGCTCAACCATTATCAACACCTCCAGAAAATCGTAGGGTGAATACGACAAAAGGGAAAGAGACATTTGTAGTAGAGGTTGGAACGAAGGCCAAAAACTTGTTCCGGCAATTCTATCGTTCATTCATTCAGACAATCGAGGATTTTCATGATAGTGTTCTCAGTAGGGTTTTCGCGAGGGATACTGATGATAGAGAAGTAATGAACATCGCGAAAACATCGCAACTAAAAGAATGGAAAACACAGATTATTTCTTTTACTGCAGAAGAGGTTCCTGAAGGTGGCGAGTTGCATGACAATCCATTAGTGGTAAGATTAGAAATTAATCCAAAACTTGTTGATGATGAAAGTGATGGTGCGAGAAAATTCATGGGCAATAAATAGAATCTTAATTGATACCGGGGAAGCTCATTTGAACATCCTTTTTACCATACCTACAAGACTATGGGGGAAAAGATGAAAATTTGATCCCATCAACCTATAAGATTTATGGTTTTAATGGTACCGCTAATAAACCCAAAGGAGAAGTCGCATGCGCATACCATTGAATGGAAAATCTTGTTTTGCATAGTCGATGTGGAGTCCCCTATAATGCATTAATCGGGCGACCTTGGTTGCATGAAATATTGGGCGTAGCATCTACTTACCACCGGTGCATCAAATTTCCACATCCCAGTGGTGTTGGAGTTATAAAAGGAGATTGGGCTGAGGGACAAAAATGCTATGAAGTAGAAGTGGAATATTGCGAGGAAAGGGCTGCTCAAAAGAAGAATTGGAAGAGAAATATCAAGGAAGACCAAAGAAGGGAAAGACTGATGGTGGACACAATAGAAGTGAGAAATGAAGATATCTTGCAAAATCAATGCTTAAAGACAATTGGAAATTGCGATGGTCTCGCAAAAGGGAAAGAAATATCTCGAAATTTGAATGAAGAAAAGAGAACAACAGGAGTAAGAAGTGCAAGTAAGTAATTGATTTTAGAGTTAAAAAAATGATGATGACAAAAACATGTCAAAAATACAAAGAATGTGATGATCGAAGAAGGAGTATGCGAGAATCTCGCTATTCATGAATGTAACGAAAGTTTAGTTAAATAATTACAGCGAGATTGCAGCAAATGAAGCAAGATTATATGAAAATTTCACAAAGAAGACGAGAAGAAATAATCAAAAAACCAATGAATGATTACAAAAATTGTGAGAAATGAATGAGTGAGTGAATGGAACGAACCTTTATGGCGTACACCCTAGTTCGCGAATGATATTTCGTAAGAGGCAAATGTAAGACCTAAAGTGCGTCATATAAGGGGTATCTCTTGACATGGCTCGTGGAAAAGGTTACACCGCCCCGGAACCCGAGTCATGAAAATTTGGGGCCCATGAAAGCCTATCCTAGGGGAGATACCTTGGATTTCCAACTATATATATAAGGTTATACCCCGGTTGGACGACCGAGGGTCTCTTCTAAGGAGTCGGTGTATGACCAAGGCGCCGAGGTACACGGTTGAGCCAAGAGTTCTGGGGCATTTGAAGTGTCTTGGCCATTCTTGGCAAGTCTTGGCACATGCCGCACTCGGCACAGAAGAAAACTCCATTTAGGTGCGTCTCGTAACCATAAACCCTATAGGTATAAGGGATAAGAGGTCATGGAAATAAGCGGTTGTTGTTAAGACCGGATGGGAGGAGCTAGTCTTGTATGGCCGATGTATGCCTCCTTGAAGGGGCAACCAGGGAGATGATAAGGGCGGCACCCTCCATTAGGGGAGTCGATAAGTGTCAAAAGACGCAAATGTCATGAGGCTCTATTTTCGCAAGGAAATTTAGGCTTGTCATATTTGTGCGATGATCCTGCAGAGGCAATAATACTAATGCGAGGGTAAGACGAGATCAATGGGTCCTTACATGCAAGTGTAAAGACGTCCTACGATTTAGTCGCAAGACGGCAATGTCATGGGGCTTCAAGTTCGCGAGAATTTTTAGACTTGTCATATTGTCGCAACAAAAGCATCCTGCAGAGGCAATAATACTAAAGAAATGATAAGACAAGATCAATGGGTTGTTACATGAAAGTGTAATGACGTCCTGCGATTTTGTCGCAAGACGGCAATGTCATGGGGCTTTATGTTCGCAAGAATATTTAGGCCTGTCATATTGACGCAATATGAGGGGTGGCAAAATAAGACCTTTAACTAGGAAGGCAAAATAAGACCACACAAAAACAATGATAAGACAAGATCAATGGGTCATTACATGAAAATGTAAATACGTCCTGCGATCTTGTCGCAATGATGAATCTCAACATAAATAAAGATGAGATAACACAAGAAATTGAGTAAGCAAATAAGCTTGCGGATACAGCTTATATTTCTTCATTTATTTGTGGAGAATTAGCAATAGGAGTTGCGAAACTAAGAAGTATCATTACTTAAAGATTATCGACTTAATTTCTCTCATGTGAAAATAAATAATGAGAGGCAAGTATGGGAATGATTAGAGTAAAAACTTGTTATTTATTTACAGTATGGATGAAGATTCTTGATTGGGAATAGTAGATAAGGTGAAACCCTTATCTTGTAATTTCTTTTGAGTTTCATCAAAAAGGTTTTCATATTTACGGCCAGAGGGAGCCATTCTTCGAGTATGGGAATGATTAGAGAATTGAAGATCAAGAGAAAGAAGAAAAGGAAGATTTACAGTAGCAGAAGCGCAGATTGCGGAGGAAGAGAGTTGAAGAAAAGTTGCAGAGGGAAAATAAAATAGAAGAAGAGAAGGGTGAGAAAACTATATATAGAGAGAAGAATTCTCGAGAAAACAAATGCATTTAATGCGATATGGGACATGAATGGTCAAGAATAAACGGTTGAAAGAGACGTGTCAAGAAAAGAATGGAAGAAGAAACATCTGTAATAAATTCCGTGTAAAAGTACGGGATTGAAACAGATAAAGATGAATAAATTACGGCATTTCAAAATATTGGTTCTCATGACATTCTCTCCTTCGCAGAGAAGACATGAGAAGAGGCAAGATGTAGGATCAGAATATCGCGACATCAATACTTCGCGAGATCAATAAATAATGACATTGCGAGGGCGTCGCAGAAGAATAACATTAATGACGCAATGAATGACGACAGCCAAAACATGAGAAAAGTGTAAAGATCTAGCGAAGTTTAGAGAGTTGCGAGATTGTATACTTTTGTACACTTGCGATATTTCGCAAGTCATTCGAAAATAAAGGATGACTTTAATTTGTCATCCATTGTATACTACCCTATATAAAGATTCGAATAAGTCTCGTTGTGAGGGGATTATTTTGAGAGTGTTAGACAAGTCATTAGGAGAGAGAAAGTTGGTGGTGATTGTAATTTCTTTAACTCTTTTCTATTTTATCTTGTGAATCTTCAAGGAAATAATCAATAAAATCATTGTTATTCATCTAAAAAATGTCTTAGTTGTGTGGAATATTGTGAGGGGTGAAGTGTAGGATTTCCTGCAACTACAGGTAGAGTATAACCATCGACGACTAATAGACAAGTATTAAAGTCTCGTGATTGAAGAAAAGATCACATAGCAGATTTTCACCATAGATAGTTTGTTCCGTAAAATCTTGGCGGCACGTTAATTGAAGTCGATTCATGAGAACTCGAGTTCATTCTTATAGGTTGGATCGCACCAAACACAGATTGTTAGATCTTTTCGTGTTTGCCTGCTCTGATACCAATTGAAAAGGTGAGGGTACCCAAATATACCTCAAGCTAAAACTTTTCCTACCTATAAGTCCTTTCTCCGAAAGTGATTTTCTATGGACTGAGTCGAGATTATACAACTAATCGGTTCACACTTCGTATGATCGTATATGGATACGAGATCGAGACAATACAACAACGAAGTATGTTTACTTGATACAAAGGTTCGGACTTACCCAAACACAATAGGATTGCTTATCAAGTAAATAGGAATTAACGTTTGTGTGATTTACTTTAATTATTATAAAACTATTATAATGCGAAAAATAAAAGTAAATGACACGACAAGATTTTGTTAACGAGGAAACTGCAAATGCAGAAAACCCGGGACCTTATCCAGAATTGAATACTCTCAGGATTAAGCCGCTACACAAAATTACACCTAACTTCGTATAATTGAGACCAAGTAACTAACCCTATAGTTCACTTAGTCCCGTCTGTATTCCCACGCCTCCGACTTGTTAATAAGTCACGTACTTGGAACAATTCCTTTGGTTCGTATTCCAAACAGTAAAGGAACAACAAATCTGTTTGGTATCAACTCTATTCAACCAAGTGATATTAGCGGACAAAGGCTCTTCATTTTATCTTAACATAAACTCCTTCGTCGGGTCCTTAGATCTATCTTATATTCAATCACCCAATGATAATCGTTTAAGATTAAGCCAATCAATACCTTTAATCACAAAGAAACGTATTGATGCCGATCTACTCAATTAATCAATCTAATCTACCACAAGGATAAACCGATTATTAATTGGATCCTCTTTTACCCAAACAAGTATTGTGCGCACAAAAGATTATAAAACCCAAGTCAGATCTTCAATATCTTCTTTGTCTTCAAATCTTCTTAAATCTTCAATAAAAACCCGCACACAATCACTTGAATCTCTTGTGATCAATCACGCACAGAACGAAGTCTGTTAACAATGGATTATCACAAGATCATCTTTAGAACTAACAATAGTCTAAAGATCCCTGTCGAAACTTTGAACTAGTTTGAGTGAATCTTATATCAGAAGAGAAGATTCTCAAGAATAAACAAACTAGGTGCAATCAGATTTCAACCACCATTAGTCAATCAAATCAATCGAAAACAAAGATAAACCGCAATTATCTAGTTTCCCACCAACGGGTCGCGCTAGAGATTCTCAATCCCAAAGAAGACTTTAAACTAAGCGGCCATAAGAGATTTCGCCTAATTAGGTTACTCTCCTCTCCGAATAGGCGGCTACACCAGTAACAACAACAAATGAGTAAATCTGTTGTACGAAGGATAAATCTGTTGTTACGAAAGATATTCATAAAAGCACAAATTTGGTTTTCATAATTCCTGGAAATGCTCTGTCCAAAAATAACGATTGAAATCTCTCGGAAAATCTAATTAGTAAATGCACATTACTAATTCTGTAATTTCCCTACAAAATGAAATTAATAACCTTAATTAAAACATTCTTAACTTACTTATGTTTCGATCCTGGGATTCTCTTCCCTTAGTCGTTAAGGAATATCTTTGAACAATTATAGAAATAAACATTCACATCACGTGTTCAAAGTTTGTCGACATCTTAACTATGTAAGTTCTCTTTCACACTTACAACCTTGAAACCAATTTTCCACACTTCCAAACAAGTTTAGAATTGGTTCATCCGACTTTCAAGAACTATGTTATTGATCAAACCAATATTAAATCACAATCATGGGTTTACGGTTCTACCAAAACAAGTTTCGGTTCTACCTCTATGTGAGTCTTCGTGCATAGTCACACTAGCTTCCCAAAAGTTCGGTTGACTAGGTACTAGGATCGAGTTCCCCACATATATATGGTATCTAACTTATATGTGTTGCACATGTCCATAGGATCGGTTCCCATTTCTCGCTATAAACCTTGTTGCACCCCATACAAGGATCGGTTCCCTTTGATGTACTGCACCCTTACTAGGATCGGTTCCCTTTCCTTACAAGGATCGGTTCCCTTTTCCTTACAAGGTCAGACATACAAAATCCAATAATACCACAGGTGATTACTTAAGATCGGTTTTACTAATAAAAGTTATACCAATACATAAGTCAGACCTTTGTGAACAGTTCTACCAAGAACACAACAAGTTGTGAGCGGTTATACTCTATCACACATATTGGTTGTTCATAAGATATGCAATGAATAACAAAACCAATAACACCTGGCAATTTACTTTTCGGTTCACAAACAAGTTTATGAACTTACTTCCTTAGAACACATGTAAACATTGTTCCCTAGGATGAAATCCTCACCTCATACCCATACATAATCACAATAGCATTCAAATGATTATGGCGATGTCTTATCTACAAAGTTTAATGGTTAAAAAATAAACCTCGTATTGTATTCCTTAATATTATGTCTATCTAGAGTTCAAATATGCTTGCAGCTATGTTTTCAATATGCATGACTTGAAAGATACGTTAGGGAATGAAACAGTTCAAGTCAAATATCACTAACCTCAAGTGGAAGGATGATTGTTGTCGTTGTAGCTCCTTGCTTCTTCACATCTTCAAGTCTTCGCAATACTTGTAATGTCTCATATCCTAATACTTTCAAGCTAACCTATACGAAGTTTAACTCTAGTACAAAATCAAGCGACTCTTAACATGAGTTTTGATTCACTAAAATATGACATCCAAACTTGACATACCAACGCTTGGTGGGTTCAACCGAGCCATGCTCCAACATAGATAATTGTGGTTTATCTTTTTTTTCGATTGATTTGATTGACTAACGGTGGTTGAACTTTGATTGCACCTAGTTTGTTTATGCTTGAGAATCTTCTTCGATATAAGATTCACTCAAACTAGATCGAAGTTTCGACAGGATCTTTAGACTGTTTATAGATCTAAATACGTCTTGTTATAATCCATTGTTAAGACTTCGTTCAAGTATAAACGTGTTGAACATGTCCATAGGATATCAAAACCGAAAATAATCTTAAAAATCTCAAAATAGACTTGCAAACCTATAGAGTTAAGCACGAGGGTTCCACACACCATTTTTGATAACCAATATCAAAACCGAAACTACAAAGTAATTTGTTTTGATATGTTATCAAGGAAACAATTGCCCGAAGCAATTTTCCCAATTTAGTTTAGCAAACCAAAAATCAACTAAGCACCTTAGTTCCTTTGCTAAACTGATTGTACAAATACATTCGCTTCATTCGATAAGACCAAAATAAAGATAACTCTATTTTTCTCATCAGGTTCTAATTATCCATATAACTTAGACCTTTCAATTTTAACAAGACAAGTACTAGGTTAGTTAACTAGCATTTCTTGTTAAGGCATTCGATTAGACTTGAATAACCGAAACCTCCACTTTGATAAGTCTAACTAAGATAAACTTAGTTTCTCTTATCCGGAATCGAATTGTACTAAACAACTCATCCCGTAAACCTTTTCTTTCGTTAAGCCATAAATAATTCATACAAACCAAAATGAATCAACTTGCATAATTATTCACCTCAACCGGAAGCAATTTAATCAACATAAGCATTAAAACACAGCAATTGCACCGAAATTTTGTAAGCCTAAACAATTGATACCACACAATAAAGCAAGATAATAATAGTTTTTCTTAACCGGAACCAATTGAATCACACACACATCCATAAACTCATCATGGAATAAAACATCAATTGTACCGAGATTTTGTTAAGCAAAAGCAAAATATATTTGAAATAAAATCAGGCTTTTCTTAAACAGGAAAACAATTAACTAACAACATTGTTACCTCAAATTTCGCATCCCTCCAATATGTTTGCATCTTCTTCTAGGGAGAATTGATATCGAAATATCATTATGTTGTCATCCTTATGCAAAACAAAAGAATAACAACAACCAACCTTTACCAGAGAAAAGTTGAAAATCGGTTTTAACAATTGCAAGCAAGAGTTGAAAAACTCTTTAAACACATCCGCTTTATGCTAAACCAAAACCGATTCAACATATTGTGACTTTTTCACATATTGTTTCTAACAGAACCCTCATGATCCTTTGATAAAGCCTACCAACATGGGCTAAAACTTAATCCTACTAAATCAAAAAGTCACCCAAACCATAAGGGTTCACATCGTATGAGATCGAATATTAAGGTCATGAAAACCGAAATCATACATCTCATAAATCAATTTGCAATACACCATAAATATTCAACATAAAATCAAGTATTGAAATTACCTCAATCTTGTAGGAAATTGAATTTCGAAACCAACGCAAAAAGAATGAGGTCATTCCGAGTTCGGACAAAGAAGTTATAGGCAAAACAGTTTTACACTCCTTCGTATTGCACCTCTCACTAGGATCGGTACCCTTGTGTTGCACCTCTCACTAGGATCTTTACCCATGTGTAGCTAGTGAAGGATCACAATACTAAACTGTTTTTGGCATAACTTTTGCATACGAAGTCCGAATTCAGTGATTTTTGGCTCGTTTTAACCGTAAAACAAGAGTTACACATATATGATTAGTAGATATCAACATCATAACCTCCCTAAGGTATGAGTATAGAAGAAAAGAAATCTCCCTAAAGATGTTAATTAGTCATATAATAACCGAGAGATCATGTGCTCAGTTTCATGTGCTTCCTCACCCTTCATAAGATTGATCACAAAGGTGAGCATGCACATTCCATCACAACTAGGTTGTGTTGAGTTGATCCTTGTCTTGTTCGTCACGAGTGAAAGAATCATCATTCTTGACCTCTTGCTTGGTTTGTTTTCTCTTGTTCCATCTCTTGTTTTTCTTCTTTGACTTGTGATGAAGAGTGTCATTATCACAACATTTACTAGTACAAGAGATTTCAGACATGATGTCTTTCTTTAGTCTTTCAAGAAAACTCTTGTAATTATTGTCGCCAACAATTAAAAGCCGAGAGTCATTCTTGTGACTAACTTTTGGTCCCTTCTTGGCTATGGAGGACTTTGGGACCCATTTATAGGAGGGTTTCACAGTAGAAGCTTTCTCCTTCATACCATTAGGATGATTGTCTTTTTGAATACTTTGCGAAACAACTTTTCTCCAATTTGGAACATCGATCCTCGTCTTAGAATTTACAAAGTCATATCTCTTTCTATATTCGGGTCTTTTTATAAGGTGACCTTGTCGAGCGATTTGAACTATCATTATAATAATTTTTTTGCCTAAACTTGGATAATATCGATCCGAGTTCCTTTGGGGAGCAATCTTAGCCAATTGCTTGATACAAAAGAAAGTGTATCTTTTATCTTACGAATATTGCATCCCCATTCCACATGCCCTTTATTACCACAATAACAACAATGCTTAGTAACATACGAAGTCTGAGTTTTAATGTTACCTTTTTGTGGATCCTCTTGCATTGGAGCTTGATGATTTTTCTTCTTCTTCTTCTTCTTCTTCTTCTTCTTTTTTTTTTTTTATTATTATCTTTGTTCAACTTTGTTGCTTTATTGACATTAGCAGAAATGCTCTCTTTGATTGTCGTTCTTGAAGAGTATGGTTGAACATGATTCTTAGGCTTGACTGGCTTTACTTCTTTACGAGCATCTTTTACATCAGTGGAAGCCTCTGGTTTAGAAGAATTTGTAGCTTTAACAAATTTTACCTCTTTGCTAATACGTGAAGCATCTATTCCCGTATAGCCCAATCCTCGTGTATCACGATGATTTCTACTTGCTGCTAACACTGAGGTTAAATTGTTTGAGCTAACATTGAACTTCTTAAGGTCCAAATTTTCTTCTTCTAACGTCTTGATTTTATCAAGAGCACTAGCTAGATCATCCTCAAGGTGTTTTTCTCGTGTGAGATATTCTCCTTATTTCTCTTCAAAGTTCTTTTGTTGAGAGTTAATCCTTGCATCAGATTTAGCAAGTTTCTCTTCCAACAAACGTACTTTTTCAAGAGCCGCATCACGATCTTTCTCAAAAAATTTCGCTTGATAAAGACTAGCACATACTTTGTCATTAAGACTCTGTATTTTTTGAGAAAAATTTTCTTTCAGCAAGTTATTCTCTTCATCGAGATTTTCATACTTTAAAGTTAAATCTCGTTTTCTTTCAAGTGTTGAAAGAAGTTCATTAGAACAAGTAAGAAATTGTTTGCTCAATTCCTTTAGTTCGAAGTTTTTACACTTGATCTTTCATATGAAATCTCAAGCATAGAACTCAAAAAATTCTCGTCATCAAAAAGAGATTTTTCGTAATCGAATCATTAATTGCGAATCTGTGGCTTAACTTAATCTCCTCTAGAGAACCTTCAGACTTATTCTAAGAGCAAGTAGAACTTGATGAAGAAGCCCCTTTTAAACATTTCTTAAAATCAAAACTTCCAATGTCTTGTGATACGTTAATTGACATTATCTTTAGTTTTCGCTCTCGCTTAACTTTTTTGACTCATGTCTTATAGGTTGGATCTCACCAAACACAGATTGTTGGATCTTTTCATGTTTGCCTGCTCTGATACCAATTGAAAAGGCGAGGGTACCCAAATATACCTCAAGCTAAAACTTTTCCTACCTGTAAGTCCTTGCTTCGAAAGTGATTGTCTATGGAGTGAGTCGAGATAATACAACTAATCGGTTCACACTTCGTGTGATCGTCTATGGATACGAGATCGAGACAATACAACAACGAAGTATGTTTACTTGATACAAAGGTTCGTACTTAACCAAAAGCAATAGGATTGCTTATCAAGTAAATAGGAATTAACGTTTGTGTAATTTACTTTAATTATAATAAAACAATTATAATGCGGAAATATAAAGTAAATGACACAGCAATATTTTGTTAACGAGGAAACCACAAATGCAGAAAAACCCCGGGACCTTGTCCAGAATTGGAATACTCTCAGATTAAGCCGCTACAAAAATTAAACCTAACTTCGTATAGTTGAGACCAAGCAACTAAACCTATAGTTCACCTAGTTCCGTCTCGTATTCCCACGCTCCAACTTATGAATAAGTCACGTACTTGGAACAATTCCTTTGGTTCGTATTCCAAACAAGTAAAGGAACAACAAATCTATTTGGTATCAACTCTCTTCAACCAAGTGATGAGTTAGACAAATGCTCTTCTCGTTTATATTAACATAAACTCCTTCGTCGGGTTCTTAGATCTATCTTATTCTCAATTACCAAAGTAATCGTTAAGATTTTGCAATCAACACTTTTAATCACAAAGAATTGTATTGATGCCAATCTACACAAATAATCAATCAAATCTACCACAAGGATAAACTGATTATAGTTGGATCCTCTTATACCGAAACAAGTATTGTGCACACCAAAGATTATTAACCCCAAATCAGAAATCTTCAATATCTTATTTGTCTTCAAATCTTCTTAGATCTTCAATAAACACCTGCACACAACAACTTAAATCTCTTGTGATCAATCACGCACAGAACGGAGTCTGTTAACAATGGATTATCACAAGATCGTCTTTAGCACTAACAACAGTCTAAAGATCATCGCCGAAACTTCGATCTGGTTTTGAGTGAATCTTATATCGAAGAGAAGATTCTCAATCATAATCAAAATAGGTGCAATCAAAGTTTAACCACCATTAGTCAATCAAATCAGTTAAAACAAAAGATAAACCGCAATTATCTAGTTTCCACCAACGGTACTCATAGAGCTTCTCAATCCCAAAGAAGACTTTAAACCGAGTGGCCGTAAGAGATTTCTCCTAATTAGGTTACTCTCTCTCCTAATAGGTTGGTTACACCAAGAACAACACAACCGAGGAAGTTTGCTGTCACGAAGGATTAGTTTGCTAGAAATGCAAACTTCAAGTATTTATAGACAAGGAAGTCTCTGACACCAAGGAATTTCCAAAATCGAAAATATTCTCAAAGATATTCAATACATTCCAAATTCGGTTTTCATAATTCCCGGAAATGCTCATCCAAAATAATGATCGAAAATATCGCTGGAAAATCTCAACTAGTAAATGCACATTACTAATTCTCATTTTCCTAAAATAAAATTAACAACCTTAAATAAAAGATTCTTAACTTATTTATTTCGATCTTGGGATTTTCTTCCTGTAGCTATTAAGGAATAACTTTGAACAATAAAATATAAACATTACTGCACTTATTCAAAGTATGCCGACATCCTTACTTTGTAAGTCCTCTTTCATACTTACAACCTTGAAACCGATTTGCCACACTTCCAAACAAGTTTAGAATTGGTTCATCCGATTTTCAAGAACTATGTGATTGATTAAGAAACACTCAATCACAAATCATGGGTTTAACGGTTCTACCATAACAAGTTTCGGTTCTACCTCCATGTGAGTATTATGCATAGTTCCAAAATTAGGTTGACTAGGTACTAGGATCGGTTCCCCACATATATATGGTATCTAACTTATATGTGTTGCACATGTCCATAGGATCGGTTCCCCTTTGCCTAAAAACGTGTTGCACATGTTCATAGGATCGTTCCCCTTCGCTATAAACCTTGTCGCCTCATACAAGGATCGATTCCCCTTTGTGATGTGTTGCACCTCTTCATAGGATCGGTTCCCATTTACCCAGATCCGGTTCAACAAAACACAAACTCGATCATACCATCTCAGGTGATTACTTAAGATCGGTTTCACTAATAAAAGTCATACCAATACATAAGTCAAGCCTTTGTGAATAGTTTTACCAAGAAAACAAACAAGTCGTGAGCGGTTATACTAAATCACACATATTGGATGTTCACAATATATGCAATGAATAACAATCCCAATAATGCCCGACGATTTCCTTTTCGATTCATAAACAAGTTTATGAACTTACTTCCTTAAAACACATGTAGAACATGTTTCCTAGGATAAAATACTCACCTCATACCCATACATAATCACAATAGCATTCAAATGATTATGGCGATGTCTTATCTACAAAGTTTAATGGTTAAGCAATAAACCTCGTATTGTATTCCTTAATACTATGTCTATCTAGAGTTCAAATATGCTTTCATAGCTATGTTTTCAATATGCAGGACTTGAAAGATACGTTAGGGAATGAAACAGTTTTCAAGTCAAATATAACTAACCTCAAGTGGAAGGATGATGTTGTCGTTGTAGCTTCTTACTTCTTCACTTCTTCAAGTCTTCGCAATACTTGTAATGTCTCATATCCTAATACTTTCAAGCTAAACTATAAGAAGTTGACTCTAGTACATAATCAAGCGACTCTTAAAATGAGTTTTGGTTCACTAAAATATGACAACCAAACTTGACATTTCAACGCTTGGTGGGTTCAACCGAGCTATGCTCGAACACATTTACTTTTATTTTCCGCAATTATGATTGTTGTTATTATACTTTAAAGTAAATTAAACAAACGTTAATTCCTATTTTACTTGATAGTAATCCTATTGTGTTTGGTTAAGTTCTAACCTCTTATCAAGTAAACACACTTCGTTGTTGTATTGTCTCGATCTCGTATCCATAGACGATCACACGAAGTGTTAACCGAATAGTTGCATTGTCTCGACTCAGTCCATAGATAATCACTTTGGGAGAAAAGGACTTATAGGTAGGAAACTTTTAGCTTGAGGTATATTTGGGTACCCTCACCTTTTCACCTTAGTATAAGTTTAAGTTCACGAATAATCGTTTTTAGAAAATAACCAACTTAAGTACGCATTCCGGGCACGCTGGACTTAAGTGCCTCGAATAAGTTTGTTTTCAGTTCACAAACTCCGGCATATTTTCATGGGACGTGAACTTCCGATGGTGCGCGTACTAGTACGCGGACTTTAGTTCCGGATTTCTTGAGAAGAAAAGTACGCATACTTTGGTTCAAGGAATACGGACTTACACACGTATGAGTTATCACACAATGTTTATACAACAATGTTTATATCCAACAATGGTTATATATTCTAAACTCTCATTTCAATCATTGAAACATTCTTAGAGGACGTTATGTAGTTGTTGTTCACAAACCATTTTTCGTCAAGGCAATTTTCAAGTAATTGAAACTTAATATGACTTTCGTCACTAGTAAATATGAACTTGGCCAAAGCGAAAGCTTACCAACACATATTTCGAGAAATAGATATAGATAAACTTGGCTCGAAATAGCAAATGTGTATAATCATAGTCTATATATCAATACAACTTTTGTCTCAAGATAGGAGATATAGTAAATAGACTTTTGAGTGATAGAAAAGTTCAAGTATCCACATACCTTTTAGTCGATGAAGTTCCACCACTTCCTTGAGTAGTTATTCGTCTTTGTATGATGATCGCCATGGAGTCTATAGCTCAACTACACTTTCTATCCTAGTCCGAGACTTAGAAATAAGTAGACTAAAATCAAGACTTATAGTTTTGATCACTAACATTGACAAACATGCTTGAGATAGCAACGCATGCGAGTTCGACTAAGCAGTGCTCTAACAATCTCCCCCTTTGTCAATTTTAGTGACAAAACTATCAATACATATGGAATACAAAAATAAACATAAATTTTTGTAGCTTCTCTTCCACATGCCCGGTTATTCATACTTAAAAATGTCTTAGTTGTGTGGATTATCATGTGAGGGGTGTAGTGTAGGATTTCCACTGACTACATAATGGTGCTAGAAACAGGAGAGAGTAAGGATCGACATCGTGATTTGAAGTGAATTTGGAGTAGTAGGAAGAAATTTCATATAATTTTCAACAGTTTACCAAAATTAAGAAATGGCTAGAAGAAGAAATGCATCCGAACAACCACATAACAATTGAGAAGAAGTATGAGACTTCTTCGGAGAAGGGAGAAATGAAATGGGAGAATCATCAAGAATGAACGTGAGGAATAATGAAGAAAATCTAATTCAATCACCAATTCAACCAGGTAGGTAATAGAACCGTGGATTATGATAGAGTAAGCATGCATACTTGAGATCGGATTCTGTAGGGACCGAAAGGGAGAAGAACAACAATTGGCAAACAAT